>JAZKJV010004827.1:0-303750 GCA_037367405.1 Ottelia alismoides | reverse complement strand
TGGGCTATTTATTTTATGTAACACACCCTATTTATTATTTTCTTAATTTTATAATTTTAAAATTATTTCATGATCTTGTAGTTTCACCATAAATTATTTCATAATTTTTGGAGACTATTTATTATTTTATAAAATCAAATACCTTAAAATATGGGTATAATTGACCTATATAGATACTTACTCTATTTATTAAAATATGTAAATTAATTCATAAAAATTCATAAAAATTCGTACAAGTCTTATTTAATACCCTAATAATTAAGAAAATACAAAATTAATTTTTACTTAATTTTTTATTAAATTAAAAATTCAAAACTTATTTATAAATACATATTTATTAATAAAATATTTATATCTTACATAATAATTATTATTTATTAAAAGTAATTATACCATAATTTAGAAAATTAATTTATTTAACTTTCTTGTATTCATACCTAATTAAAATAACATTATTTACTAATTATTATATATTTTACAATAATTTTCAGCCCCTGGACCAACCAGGTGCTGACACTTGTCAGCACCTGGGTCGTCTTCCCCAAGAAGACGTTCAGCCAGATCTGCTCGACTGGCCAACTTCCCCCATTTGTTTCACGCCATTCCAGAAGCTTCAGACCAACCTAAACCCTCAGATCTACCCTCCTAACTACCCTCTACCTCGCCACCCTTAGATCAAACTTGGAGCCCAAGCCGATCTCCCTATAAAAGCCCCCCCAAGATCGCCATAGCCAACTAACTCTTCAACAACCCAGAGATTTAGCTCCAGGCTAACCGACCACCCACTTTCCAACCTTCGCTCCGGCCATTTTGAGGCGGTGACAGCGCCAAGGAGGAGCTCGCGAAGAAGAAGGTTCGTCGGAGAAGGTTCCAAGGCAGCCACGTCGCCTTGCATCGCCGCCATCGCCGCGTTGCGCTCCGGTCAAAAGCGCCGTCAAGCAGTTCGTCCAGGTCATACACCTCAACTCTCCCCGGGCCTATTCATCCCATCTTTGCAATTTTAGTTCTCGATCATCGTGCCACGATTAGCGTGGCTAATCACATTTTTAGTTCGCTTAATCATCCCTCTTAGCCGCACATTCGATATTCCTTTTCAACTCGCTTCAAATTCACTCCAAATCGATCATCAACCCATCATCTTCTTCGCAGTTTGGTTGATTGGCTGGATTTATATGATTTTCTTCAAACTTTGGGAATTGAAATCTTACATTTGTTGGCCGATTTTATGAGAATCGAGCATAGTCGTATGTTCATTGCAGATCCAGGAATCACGCGAGGCGTTTGCATCGAATATTAAGCATTCATTCAACGAAGATCTTCATTTCCAAAGTTGGACCTCAGAGCTGCATCAGCCCCAGGTGGTCAAAACCACCATCTTCCTCGACCTATAACCACCGCTCGGAGCGTCGCCACCACCAACCCTACCGCGGGCGAGCTCGAGGGGTGGAGGAGCCACCCCTCTGGCCCCGCCGGAGCGTCAGAGCTTAAGCTGATCGTCCGCCATAAATCGGAGAAGAAGGCGCCGCTACCAGCTACCTGAACCACCCAAGAACACTAGTCGCACAGGCTTGCGACACGTGGCAGTGTCTGGGACGTCCGATCCGCGCCTTCAGTTCTAATCTTGGCCGTCAAAGTTGAAACGATGGGAAAATTGCTTTATAAGTCCAGCCGATTTTCCAGAATTGCAACCCGCTTCCAGAACTTTGTATATTTTGCATTTAGGTCCCTCCACAGGGACCTAAATGTAAAGCTTCTTGTACTTTTCTTTCAGAACAGTCCTCAAGGACCAAATTGAGAGCATTTTTAAATAGTTTTCTTACGCTTATGCCCCTGGGCTGTAGGGGTTGTTTCTTGTTCTTGTGACCTCGAATTTTGACGATTCTTTGAGGGTAGTTACACAACTACCCGAGCTACTTAGTATAAAGTTTTCGCGGCTTTTCGATGAGTTTTTGATGTATTTTGATTTTCTCGAAAACCGCTTCGTTTTGTTTTGGTTTCTTGTGTAGTTCGAGTACGTGGCTCGAACCTCGTTCACCCTTACTATATAGTATCACCTATATTCTATCCATCTACTATATAATAAATAAATCTTTTGAAAAATATCCCCTTTTGAAGATTAAATAAAAATTTGAAAAGAATAAAATCAAATAAAAATAATAAAATTAAAAATCACTAAAAAAGCGTTCTGACTTAGAGAAGAGTTAAAATAAAATTACGAGAAGAGAAATCTAGGGAATATATTCTGCCTCCTTGAGTTCGACCCAGGAACACTTGCCTGGTTAAATATTAGTAAACGGTTTTCCGACAGAAAACCGTATTTGTTTGATAGGTCTAAAATCGAAAACCTTTTCTGTTTCGCGGCTTTCTGCTACAACCGACAATTCACTTTCTTCCTTCTTCTTTTAAAAAAGTGAAAGCCGCGAAACTCGATCTTTAGACGCTCATAAAAATGGCGCCGTTGCCGGGGAGGCGTTAGATTCCTTGGATTTTTCGTTTTTGGTGATTTTATTCTTTCTCTTCTCTTTGTGTTGTTTTTCGTACGGTTTTTTCGTACGGCTTTTCGTGCTTTATTTTCTGAGTTTCTTTTTAGTTTCTTTACGGCTTTCTCAACTTTCTCGATCAATTCTTTTGTGCTAATCATCTTTGCAGGGCCTGCAGGATCAACCGGCTTCTTCGGAAGCCGAGCCAGTTGAAAGAGCAGAGGTCGGCTTCTTCTTCACGAGTCGACTGCAGAGGAGCAAAGACTTAGTATCCTTTTATTTGTAAAAGAGAGAGAAAGGGAGAGAGTTGTACTTAATAAAACATTCATTTTTTTAGGGGCTTGATTCATCGGATACCGTGTATCCGGTGAATCAGGGCACCCATCGCGGCTTTTTCATCGTTTATCGGTTTTCGCAGTTTTCTAGATGATTGATTAGGTTTTTACTCTATCTGCTTGTGCCACGTAGCCAGTTTTAGGACTTGCAACCTAGGTGCTTGCTTTAGGGTTTTTAAACAAAAAGACAAAAAAATAGACGTTGTTTGAAAAATACCATAAAAATCGCAAAACTAAAATTGGGACTGCTAAAAATATCTGATCAAAAACCGTAAATCGATTCAATTGATTTGGGGAGAGTAACCCCGCACAATTCTCAGAGTGCGC
Source organism: Ottelia alismoides (assembly GCA_037367405.1). NCBI lineage: Eukaryota > Viridiplantae > Streptophyta > Magnoliopsida > Alismatales > Hydrocharitaceae > Ottelia > Ottelia alismoides. Next base: position 300,608 of record JAZKJV010004827.1, on the reverse strand, counting down.
GAGCTCGAGAGCCGACACTTAAGGATAGAGACAAAACCCTGTATTTCTTGCGGGATACTACTGGGTCCATACACCTGATCACTGTTCCTCAGTGGGTAAGCTCGGGTAGCCAGAAACGGTCCGGGTTTACTTAGCAGAGTGGGAGGTTTAGAGGACACTGCGCAAGGCTCCGTCCTCAAGTAACACGGGTATCCGGAAACGGTCCGTACTTACTCCCATACTGGCTGAGTGCGAGTGGTCTCACGTAAGGATTCGGGCCAGTGTCTTGGAGAAACTATCGGGCACCTATTGGCTTGCTCAGCCCGCGTAACCGCAACGATTGCTAATCACAACCCTAAAACCGAAAAGATAAAAAGACCGAACTCTTACGGTCTTCATCAGGGTTGAGTTGGTGAAAACGGGGTTTGCTTTGTGTTTGTTTGCGGGGCGTAAGTTTCCGCGGCTTTCGCATTCTTTCTTCAGTTGAATCGTATACGTGCTCTCCCAATCTTCTCTTGACATCGAAGATGACGTCTCTACGGCTTTTCGGCTCAGACTCTGTGAGCTTTCGACCATCCACCATCGAGCGTATGTCTTCACAGGCTCGGGATGACCCTCTTCCCGAGCTGGTCCCATCCGATCTCGAGGCGAGTCAGACCCAGACTCCCTCGCCTCCTGGCCAGATCATTGAGGCAGACCTTCGCATAAATACAGAATCTAGATCTCCTGAGTATTTCTCGCTGAGTTCTTATGAGAATTTCTATATTACAGACGACCAGATGGCTCGTGGGAAAGCATCAGCAGCAGACGAGAGGCCACCAGCTGAGGATCATCAGGAGGGAAGAGCAGAGCAGAACAGAGATGTCACGACAGGTATTCTCGATACATAAAACAGATGAATCTACAGATTCGAGAACAGTATAGAGTTCAGACCGAACTACAGGCTGAGTTAGCCGCACTGAGAGCAGGGACCGGGAACCATTTACCGCATGCGGTTCCCGCTACTTTACGGGACGAGTATGACCCGGGCGCTCGAACGCTCCATCACTGGATTCGGCTACCGCCGAATCAAGGGTCATACGAACTCCGACCGTCCTTCATTTCTTTGCTTCCCAAGTACTATGGGAATGCCGCAGAGGAGCCGTTTACGTTTTTGCAGCAGTTTGAGATGATCTGCAGAATGGCTTGCTATCCAGGAGTAACGCAGGAAGCCGTGCGCCTCAAAGCCTTCCCTTTTGCCTTAGTCGATAAGGCCCTTCATTGGCTGAGCCATCTGGGAAGAGAAATCTCCACGTGGGACGACCTGAAGTCCACCTTCCTGCGCAAATATTTTCCTCTAGGAAGGACGAACATGATGAGGAGTCAAATCTCCAACTTTACGCAATTGCCGAACGAATCATTCCATGAGGCATGGGATCGATTCAAGGACCTGACGGAGAGATGGCCGCATCATGAGATACCAATGAAGGTGCTAGTGCAAAATTATTTCGGAGGACTCCAGCCGGAAGTTCAGGGGCTCGTGAGTGCCGCATGTGGCGGTAGTTACTTAAACAAGGACGTCGAGTCAGTCTGGGCCATCTTCGAAGGGATGGCCGAGAACTCGAGAGTTGTAGACTCTACTCGGGCATTTCAGAAAGCCCCACAGCCACCACATCACCGAGAGCATCACAAGGTGGCGAATATATCAGATTCTGAATCCAACACCAACATGGGCTTTATTAGCGAGAAGTTGACGTTGGTGGACGTGATTCACAAGCAGGTCCAGGACCTACAACCGCTGCGAGAGTTGGAGAAACTCTCATCTCTACCTTAGCAGCTGAGTGATCTTTCGAAGAAGGTCTCTGATCTTCAGCTCCAGTACCAGCAGAGCCAGACTTCTTCACAGCCAGCACGGAGGATCGCACCCGCTCCACCCACCCGTCAGATACACTACGTTCAGAGCGAGTCCGAGATTCCGCAGATCGATTGGCATGAGGATCAATCTCATGCCAATTCCGGCCAGATCATCAGTACTGCAGAGATGGAGGTGGAGCCGCAAGCCACTTTCGAGATCAACGGGATTTGGTATACGCCGATGCAGTAGTCGAGTATACCGAATCATCAGCAGCAGCAGCCGTACAGTCATCCACAACATGGACGTCCGTAATTCCAGCACCGCCAGAGCTTCACGCCGCAGCAGTCTCATCCGAACGTTTACCATCAGAGACCGCAACCTTCTTATCAACACCCTGCCCAGTTCTCACCGAATTATCCTTTTCAGCAGCCGCAGCAGTCTTCTTCTACACCTCAGCGCTACTCCCAGCCTTCCACCTCTCAGCACTTCACGCCAAGGCAGGAGAGAGGAGCAAGCCAGGGCCACCACACTGAACCAGAGATGTCTTCATAGGCCCAGGCGCTCAAACAGATCATGGATATGCTGAGTACGCTCCAGATTGCACAAAAGACAGAGATGGAGCAGGTTAATCGTCGTCTGGACGAGTTAACCGTGCCGAAGACCACTCTTCCAGCCCAGCCTCAGATGAATCCGAACAACAAGAGGAGGCATCCAGATCAGGTAGATACTACAGGTAAGATCTCGTTTCCTAAATTTTTGTCTAACTTCATTCGTCTCAGGAGCGGTAGATCACCGGAAACACCTACTGGAGAGGAGGAGAGGGTACCAGAGGAGCACGAGCATGATCCTAATGCCGAGGAAGAGAAACCGCAAGAGGATGAGGACATAGAATCAAGAGACGGGAGTAATGCCAACAGTTCAGATATGGATACTAGAGACTCAGATGATGATATCATGCCAGATCAGGCAGAAGTCCCGGACAAAAACAATTCTTTCCCTGTTTTAGAGAGTTTTGTAAATAATTCTGAGACTCTCGATGTACAAGCTGATTCCAATGAGTTGAATAAAAGTTCTGATTTTCTGACTCCTGACTTTATTCCTTTTCCCGATGCTTTGTTTGGAAAAGGAAAGAAAAAGACCAAAAATAATCCCGAATTTCCACAAATCGAAAAGTTACTCAAAGATCACATTTTTCTGAAGATTCCACTGCACGATGCCTTGGATCGTTTTCCTACACTCAAGAATCAGTTGAGGAACAGATGTATTACTCGTAGGAAAAAGAGATCACGAGTTGAGAAGCATATATTGACCAAGGCAACTTCGTGTGCAATTCGGAACAAGGTACCAAAGAAGAAGAAAGATTTGGAAGCTCACTATGTCAATTGTAAGATTGAAGACACTACATTTCATCGAACTCTCTTAGATAATGGTTCCTCGATCAATTTACTTCCATCTTCTTTGCTTGATAAGCTCAAGCTAGGTCCTCTCTATAAATCACGAGCGATACTTCAGTTTGCAGATCGATCTATAAAGAGACCCAGAGGTGTCTTAAGGAACATTATCGTGACTGTTCAGGGCTCACAGTTTCCCGTGGACTTTACGGTCCTAGACATGACATGCCCTACACAGTTACACCTTGCTCCAATCATTCTCGGGAGACCCTTTTTGCAGACAGCAAGAGCACTCTTCGATTATGATGCTGGGAGAGTATCATTCCGAACAGACAACGGAGAGATACACATTGAGATGGAGAGAGAATGTAGTAGTCCTAGATCAGTATTATCATTCACTTCAGAGGACACCAGTCTTGCGGAAGATTGCCAGAACATAGATGAGACACAATATCCTGATCTTGAGAGTGTTTATTTTGATACCCAAGATATCCTACACGAGGATAGGGTAGATCACTTGGTACCTAGTTCTTCAGATGATTGTTCACATACAGAAACAGATTTCATATCAGATTCAGATGAGCAGTCACCTGCGATAGATATCTCTGTGCCGCAGATTGAAAGAACACATATTACAGCACAAGAGTCCATCGAATACAATGCACAGATCATACAGTCTATTCAGCGTAGAGAGTCGGATGGTGTAATGTTGACACATATATACACCTTCTGTAGTCCGACTCCAGAGACGCATATTTCAGAAAAGAGAGCTATGCCGTGTACAGAGTTCACTTACAGAGAAGGCTCTACTTTTGCAGCCAAAGATCAATACGCACACAAGAAGCATACAATTCAGTATGATCCTGGTTGAGCAATCAGATAACCGTTCGTGGTTAACGGGCAGATGCTGAAGCACTTCGTAGAGACTACTGATCATTTGGCCTGTACTGAAGTGATCTACTTTGTACAGGAATCATGATCATTCCTTCACCTCTTCCTGTACAAATTCTTTTGAGCCATTATGGAGATTCGCAACACTTGTATATTCTTCATAGACCACAATCGTCCCCGTTTTTGTTCGTCTTCTATGCTTAGGATACCAGATCCTAAGTATAGGGGGGACAGATTGCCCGTTGATTTATGTTTTATTTTTGTACTAATTCTTTTGTATAGCCATTCTTTTTCACGAATCACTGATCCCCAATTTTTGGCTACATTCTTTTCTATACTTAGGATGCCTTATCCTAAGTATAGGGGGGACCGAGTGATTTCGATGATTTCATATTCTTTCCTTTTGAATTCTTCGTTATTTATCCTTTTCATTCAGTCATCCCGTTTTTGCTTTCCCGTAATACTTACGATAACCTGATCGTAAGTATAGGGGGGGGGGGTTGACTGACTTGTCATCGATATCCCTTTTTCACCCACTTTTACTTAGCACGAGTTATGTCCTCCTTTTTCTCTTTTGACGCTATGAGGACATAGCTCAAGCTAAGTATAGGGGGTGCGTATATATTGTATATATACTTTCGGCCATAACTCATACTTTTATGTATTTTCTATATCTATAAAATCCATAAAAAAGTGGGAACGGGTTAATTTAAAATCCACTCTCTTATTTATAAAATCCTGGTAAATAAGTAAAACATGCTTAAAATTTGTAACTAAAACTTGTAATTAAAACTTGTATTTAAATTTTGTACTTAAAATATGTATAATACTTATTTAAAATCCTATTTATTAAAATTTATATAAAAGCCATTCAACCCTTGTAAAATACTTTGTAGATAAAATTTGTAAAATACATTAGACATTTAACTTAAATAAAATTTATCTTGTAAAAATTTGTAAATAAAATCCTATTTATAAAAAATCCATAAAAAATACAAAGTCCTAAAATTTGTAAAAAATTACAAAATCCATAAAAATGAGTAAAATCCAGAAAATAGACTTCACAAAAACATTGTTGCATTTGCATTTGCATTTTTCAGAATAAGTTTGATTTCCGGAACTAAAGACTGAGTCTAGTCTGAAGGATGGAGCTTGATTACGGCTTTTAACTCTCATTGTAAGGAGCCTGATTAGGAACTGGAATTTAGACTCTTCAGGTCTGGTGACTTAAAATCTTTGGGTTCCGTAAGGCCATATTCGGGAAATCAAGTCATATGAGCTTAAGTAGACCATTTGGAGTCATCCGTACAACTCTGCACCAGTGAACCAACCTTGAACACATGCACTCTGCACTTAGCTCAACTCGCATAGAGTTCCGAAGGGCAGTACACCTTGGTAGTGCATCCCTATCCTTATCTTTGCGGCATTGACGTCTAAAGACGGGAGAGATTGGGGTTGCGATAGTTGCTTCGGATGAGGGAAGGATCTACTGACACAATTTTTCTAAGACCTCAAAAAATGGACGGATTAAAAAGATTCTATAACCGTCGAGGCACAAAAGATGAATGCAGTGCAAGCAAATTACAAAGTCAAAGCAAAGCAGAAGCCACCAAATAAGACCAAACTGGTCAAAGCTTCCACCAAATATGCCTGCACATCTTAGTGGAGACTCAGCTACACCGGTTGGGCTTCACAAGGAGATGCGTCTACACTGGTCGCACTCCACTTCTTTTCTCATTCTTCTAACTTCTCCCTATATTCGATTGTGGACATAGCAGAACTGAACTCAGAAGGGAATACCTCCCTCCCCGAGGAAAGAGTAGTGGGATGAGGAAGCCATAGGAGTGTATAGCCGGGATTGACGGTTTCTTCGGTTCTCTAAGCAGGAAGAGCTAAATCAATTCACACACTGTACAAGTTGACTTCAAGGATGATAGAGTTTGCGATATGAATAAGTGAGTCTGAACTAGCCGATGAAGTGATCTTGAGTAAGGATTATGGAACTTGAAGACTGTTGAGAAAGAAATCCTAATCCTAGTTAAGGTTCCGACAAAATGCTTGTTTCAGGCCTGATCGAGCTCTGTCCTTTGTCTGTTCTCATGAATTGGTTTATGAAAAAAAAATCATTCTAACTTTCTTTCTTTTTCACTTACTTTTTCAAAATAAGTGTTTGCTAAGGGACTAGCAAAGTTTAAGTATAGGGGGTTGATGAATCCATGATTCATTAACTTTTCTGTCACATTTTGTCTTAAAACCCTTAACAAATACATGTAAGTACTCACTAATTCTCATACTTTAACAAAACTCCATTCATGTGTAAATATTCACTTTTAACCATTAAATTCATGTAAATAAATAAAGAATCAGAAAAGAAAGGCAAAGGCATATGGAATATATGTATATATATATGCAATATGACTTAAACTATAAATATAGCTGTAAGATATATTTATAGCCCAACCCCCGAGACCAATTCAGTATGGATTGGTCGACAAACCAATAAGTAGGGGGAGATAAGGAAAGAAAACCAAATAAAGATAATTTAACACATGTATATACACCTTTCACTATTTATAAAATAAATACAAAACTTCAAAGAATTTTAATTATTTCATCTTAACATATTCTTCACCAAATCTTTCTCCTAATTATTCATAAAAATGTAAATAAAAATATAAAAATCAATTAAAAATATTACCCTGTAAATATGCCAAGAAATCCAGCTTATAAATTGTCAAAATCTCAACTTCCGAACATCATAACTTCCTCATATAACTCCAATTTCACTCTACTCACCTTTAAAATTCATAAAATAATATTATCTAATTAATAAAGGTGGTTTCACTGAATTCGGAGTCCGTTTGCAAAAAGTCGGTTTTGGGACCAATAGACAAAGGGGTTTCTGGGCTATTTATTTTATATAACACACCCTATTTATTATTTTCTTAATTTTATAATTTTCAAATTATTTCATGATCTTGTAGTTTCACCATAAATTATTTCATAATTTTTGGAGACTATTTATTATTTTTATAAAATCAAATACCTTAAAATATGGGTATAATTGACCTATATAGATACTTACTCTATTTATTAAAATATGTAAATTAATTCATAAAAATTCATAAAAATTTGTACAAGTCTTATTTAATACCCTAATAATTAAGAAAATACAAAATTAATTTTTACTTAATTATTTATTAAATTAAAAATTCAAAACCTATTTATAAATACATATTTATTAATAAAATATTTATATCTTACATAATAATTATTATTTATTAAAAGTAATTATACCATAATTTAGAAAATTAATTTATTTAACTTTCTTGTATTCACACCTAATTAAAATAACATTATTTACTAATTATTATATATTTTACTATAATTTTCAGCCCCTGGACCAACCAGGTGCTGACACTTGTCAGCACCTGGGTCGTCTTCCCCAAGAAGACGTTCAGCCAGATCTGCTCGACTGGCCAACTTCCCCCATTTGTTTCACGCCATTCCAGAAGCTTCAGACCAACCTAAACCCTCAGATCTACCCTCCTAACTACCCTCTACCTCGCCACCCTTAGATCAAACTTGGAGCCCAAGCCGATCTCCCTATAAAAGCCCCCCCCCCCCCCCCAAGATCGCCATAGCCAACTAACTCTTCAACAACCCAGAGCTTTAGCTCCAGGCTAACCGACCACCCACTTTCCAACCTTCGCTCCGGCCATTTTGAGGCGGTGACAGCGCCAAGGAGGAGCTCGCGAGGAAGAAGGTTCGTCGGAGAAGGTTCCAAGGCAGCCACGTCGCCTTGCATCGCCGCCATCACCGCGTTGCGCTCCGGTCAAAAGCCGCCGTCGAGCAGTTCGTCCAGGTCATACACCTCGACTCTCCCCAGGCCTATTCATCCATCTTTGCAATTTTAGTTCTCGATCATCGTGCCACGATTAGCGTGGCTAATCACGTTTTTAGTTCGCTTAATCATCCCTCTTAGCCGCACATTCGATATTCCTTTTCAACTCGCTTCAAATTCACTCCAAATCGATCATCAACCCATCATCTTCTTCGCAGTTTGGTTGATTGGCTGGATTTATATGATTTTCTTCAAACTTTGGGAATTGAAATCTTACATTTGTTGGCCGATTTTATGAGAATCGAGCATAGTCGTATGTTCGTTGCAGATCCAGGAATCACGCGAGGTGTTTGCATCGAATATTAAGCATTCATTCAACGAAGATCTTCATTTCCAAAGTTGGACCTCAGAGCTGCATCAGCCCCAAGTGGTCGAAACCACCATCTTCCTCGACCTGTAACCACCGCTCGGAGCGTCGCCACCACCAACCCTACCGCGGGCGAGCTCGAGGGGTGGAGGAGCCACCCCTCTGGCCCCGCCGGAGCGTCAGAGCTTAAGCTGATCGTCTGCCATAAATCGGAGAAGAAGGCGCCGCTACCAGCTACCTGAACCGCCCAAGAACACTAGTCGCACAGGCTTGCGACACGTGGCAGTGTCTGGGACGTCCGATCCGCGCCTTCAGTTCTAATCTTGGCCGTCAAAGTTGAAACGGTGGGAAAATTGCTTCATAAGTCCAGCCGATTTCCAGAATTGCAACCCGCTTCCAGAACTTTGTTTATTTGCATTTAGGTCCCTCTGCAGGGACCTAAATGTAAATCTTCTTGTACTTTTCTTTCAGAACAGTCCTCAAGGTCCAAATTGAGAGCATTTTTAAATAGTTTTCTTACGCTTATGCCCCTGGGCTGTAGGGGTTGTTTCTTGTTCTTGTGACCTCGAATTTTGACGATTCTTTGAGGGTAGTCACACAACTACCCGAGCTACTTAGTATAAAGTTTTCACGGCTTTTCGATGAGTTTTTGATGTGTTTTGATTTTCTCGAAAACCGCTTCGTTTTGTTTTGGTTTCTTGTGTAGTTCGAGTACGTGGCTCGAACCTCGTTCACCCTTACTATATAGTATCACCTATATTCTATCCATCTACTATATAATAAATAAATCTTTTGAAAAATATCCCCTTTTGAAAATTAAATAAAAATTTGAAAAGAATAAAATCAAATAAAAATAATAAAATTAAAAATCACTAAAAAAGCGTTCTGACTTAGAGAAGAGTTAAAATAAAATTACGAGAAGAGAAATCTAGGGAATATATTCTGCCTCCTTGAGTTCGACCCAGGAACACTTGCCTGGTTAAATATTAGTGAACGGTTTTCCGACAGAAAACCGTATTTGTTTGATAGGTCTAAAAATCGAAAACCTTTTCTGTTTCGCGGCTTTCTGCTACAACCGACAATTCACTTTCTTCCTTCTTCTTTAAAAAAGTGAAAGCCACGAAACTCGATCTTTAGACACTCATCATCCACACTAAAGGATCATGTAGCACAAGTAGAAGCTCTTAAAGAACACATAGTTGAGCTTACATATACATCATCTGCTTCAGAAAAACAACATGAAAAGGAAATAAAAACTCTTAAAACTAACATAGATGGTCTAGAAAACATAATCACCAGATTAAAGAAGAAAACTAATATTCTAGTAAATGATTTTGCCAAATTCACAAAAGGGTAAGAAAACCTAGACAAACTTTTAGGAAGAATATACCAAAGTACAATAAAGTATGGTTTATGTCATAATAGTTGTAAGCTAGCTCATCAAAAAACTGATATTCCTGCTCAAGTCTTGCTTAGTCAAAACTGGCTAAAAGGGTATTAGAATGAAGGAGAAATCTTCAGAACCAATCTAACCTACTGAAGACCCGCAATATATGGGTACGAAGAATTCTATTCATTATTTTGCAGAAACAAAGAAATATGCATACCCTACAAAAAAATGACAACGCCCTATTTCACATGAAAGGGGCAAAGGAAAGAAAGATTACTGGGTGAGGAATCCACATTTCATCTACCTTATTCATTAATCTTAGATCATTTTCTAAGACAATTCAACCAAAAAACATTTAAATAAATAAATAAATAATTGATATGTTGTATATAATCAAGATTGGTTATTGTATATTATATAAATCCCATTTTTACTTGTATGTATTGTACATTATTACTCCTTTTTTTCTCTTTATTTTCAATCCAAGAAAAATAACACAAAATTAGTGTAATGTGTCATTGAATCTTATATATCATAGTCTTTATTAAAAATATAAAAAATCATAAAAATTGATATTCAATACATATTTAATATCAAACCAAAAATCAAGTACATATAAATGGGATCTTTTGCATTTTTGTCCTTCACGAAAGTTGTAGATTTCATTAAGATGAACAACTTTCATGTTAAACACTTTTTTATTTGAGTACTTTTCTAATTTATTTTGATATTTCTTTTAAATTTGTTTTTGAAATTTCTGGTGGCAACAAATGGCTCCCCCATGCCCCATCACATGCCATCCCTTCACTCTTTAGACACTTGTAATCACCACCATTGGATTTGGCTAAGATCCAGCTGCCCACATTCTCGCCATTTTACTTAAGATACCCCCATTTTTGGTTGGTATATTAATCATCTTATGGTTGATGTCTTCATACCTCTTCACCACATGGCTTCTCCCTCGCCATCTGATCTGATATGATTAGATGGCGGGAACTTTATTCCTTTCATCTCTCTCTTCTCGGATGAACCCAATGACCTCATTCTCCATCATCGACCAAACACCCTCTCTCCCTCATTGAATCTGTGTAACTACCACTCACCCCCTTCGCAAACCTCATTCCTCCACTGATCGAGTCTCGGTCTCCAACCAACTATGAGGTTTACACAAACCCTGATGCCTCTCTCCTCAAAGCCCCTCCTCTATCGTCATTAATCATCAATCTCCAATTTGAGTGTAAGAGCCCCGAGCTCCACCCTTTTCACGATGACAATGAGAGAGAGAGATAGAGAGAGAGTACAACCGTCGAGCGACGATTGTGCACCTTGCTGGTGAGTCTAAGGATTCTCCGAGCCTTTCTACATCGCTACCAGGAGCTCATCTTCCCCGACGAACCACCAGTCTGGATGTGTGTCTACTATCGACGTGCATAAGAAATCGATGCCCCATCCCCATATAATAGGATCCCCGTCCTCAGAGATACTGAAGTCCTTCGCCACCACATTCTTTTGTAACAACCCAAGCTCCATATCCATTTCTTCATCTAGTGGTGGACCCAAAATCAAAAACCACAAGGCTTGATCTCCTCATTCCTCGTCATGAGCAGCAGCAGAACCAGCCCTTACATGCCACTTCTTTCCAGCTCCTCCATTGCTCCTTCCTTGTCGCGTGTTGACATGAAGGATCACACTATCTGAAGCTTCATCGAGGACATCCACCACCTTCGACTAGAGAAGAAGGAAATAGGACCACGATATAATTACCCCTCTGATCGTGATCGGAGGGTTGTCATTATCACCTTATTCCTCATTCCTCGTCGTCGCATGATGGTGAATTTAACTATTTATTCCTAGTTGATCCACCACTTAGTTTTTTTAGGAAATTAAAGTTGTTCTGAATTTCTCTTATTTAGATATTTCTAAGTTAATTTTTGTTCGGAAAAAATTGATGGTTGGTATTTATTAAAATTCATTTACTCATAATCACATTGTTTTCCTTTAGTAATTCATTAAAAATTCCCCCCAAAATAAAAGGTTAGTTTTGCACCATTTAACATTCTAACCAAGTTTCATTAATTTTGGAATTACTTAATTGGAGAATTGCAAAAACCGCCCTGAACTTGGCTTGCATTTGCATAATCACATCTATTTGCATTTAAAAACAAACAAAACTCCTTGAGAATCACGTGCATTAAATGATCTGAATTTAAACATAAGATTGATAAGTGCATCCTTGTGTTGACCTTGGCCTTACCCAAGTAAAAGAAATAATTGCCACATTAAGATTAATTGAACATTTTTGTGTGGTTTTGGATTACGCATTTTATCACCTATAATAAAGTAATTCATCAAAATTAAGAGTGGTAGAATCACGATATTCAAATGACACTGTAGACAAGAAGGCATGGCTTAGGATAATTTTCTTTAAAAATCAGTGCATAGGTTTTCCACCTCAGGTTGTCGGAGCCTCAAGTTTTCTTGTATTTATTTCTCTATTTATTTTTCATCACTTTTTATCATTTTATATAGTTATTTATTTGTTATCTATCTCTAACGTCAATTTTCTATTTTTTTGTCTGAGGGACATGGTGTGCTTGGAGAAACATTCTGGAAAGTCGGTGCATCTCAAGGAGACCGAAGGCTGGCGATTCTATAGATCAAGCCTGTTAAGGTGTCACTAAAGAAAGAGTTTTTATTTTTGGAGAGAGAGTGTAGAATAGGGTTTATTTTTCATTATTTATCTTTGTAAGTATATTATAATAGTTGTCATGCTCTTTACAACTGTCTTCACGTGAAGACTCGCACTTGTACCGAACACTTGGACATTTGTGCTTGTTTCGACATTTGTGTGGTTTGGGCCCTTCTGGTTTGTGGTTGTTTGTGCTTGATGTAGACATCAGGACTTGACTCATGGATTTCAGAGCTTCATTAGGTTAATTATTTTCTTATGCTTGTTCTTGCTTAGAAACATACCACATTAATGAAACACACTCTTAGATCATTCTAACTTAATCAAATAAACTCATTTCTTCTCGACTAATAGAACTTTCTGCTAGTGAAGTTTTTATTTGCTTACATTTCATATAGAATAATCTATGCAATATTATTTTTCATCCCACATGAGAGCGTTGGGAAGCAATGTGAGTCTTCTGACTGAGTAAGCATCATAGATTTTGATGTTGCGTTGGTTTTTTTCTCAATCTCCCCCTATTTATATCACTAAAGTAATAAAAAAGAATTGGGACTGAATGATAGAAGTGATTTATGGTGCACTAAAGACTTAAAGTAACAACCTAATTTTAAAAACGAGATTGTTAAATAAGGCCAATCTAAACAAATGGAATAAAATCAACAATCATTGTTTGCGAGAGAGCAACCTGGTACTTGCATATATGTACCATCGAGACAAGAAAGGATGAGGACGCACACTTAAAGATTAGAGTAAAAAAACTTGGACTGGCGTCTGATAAACCCATGATTTATCATCACAATATCGGTTTATTATCCCTCAAGCCTAAGAAATTCATTAATACTAATTAACAATCAGTCTAATTTAATAACTAAACTTTTGTAATTAATTAACCTTAATTATTGTATATACATAATTAAATTATTGTGCCCAATATTTTATGTATTTATTTATTATTAAAAATTTAATAAAAAACAAAAATAAAAATGTTAAGGAAAATAATTAAAATATGTATTTTAATACTTTAAAATTACTTGAAAAATACTATATATATGGCGTATTCTTACTTTGAATTCTACATGAAAGTTTTAGATCTAAAATATAATGACAACATTCATGTTGAACACTTTTTCCTAATTTTACTTCTACATATTTTATACTTATTTACATTATTTTTTTCTAAATTTTTGATTTATCTTATTGGGCCACATGGCTCACTCTCAATAAGCCACATAGCCGGATCTTCTTTCTAGTGTGTGTGTAATCAGGACCATCTGATCATATTGATTAGAAGACCATGTTTCCATCGCCCCCTCTCTATTTATGACCGCGGGATCGCAGTCCATCAGGATCATCCTCACTGCCCAATCGCACCCAAACCTCAACCTTCTGGTCACAAGATTAGACGGACATGGTTCTTCGTCAACCTCCCCTTCTTCATTCTCCAAGCGACATGATGAAGCCAACTGCTAACTTATTCCCTTTTTCCCAACGTCATCATCCAACCACCTGACCAACTTCCACATCCTTCTTCTTCTCCTAACTCCCCTCTTACATGCACTAACCCTATCTCCACTAAACCCTATCCTCCCTAACCTCTGGTGGTGGTTGAAACCACTAATTGGAGATGTAACTCATGCCAACCTCCACCTTCAAATACCCATCACCGGAGAAAACTTCTAAGGTCCACCTTTACTAGAAGTGAGCCTTAGCCCTTCCCTACTCTTTGTGACAGGAAGAAGGAGAGTCGCGGGTGTGAAAATAGGTCCCCACTTTTGGTGAGACCCATAGGTTCAAATCCATGCTACAGGTGATTTCATCGCACTGTTCGAGTTAAGTGACATGGTTGGGCACTTTATGAGAAGACCCCAAGGCTAAGTAAGCCTCAAGCCGAAGCCCTCCGTCCACTCGCATAGTCTTCAATTCTTCAGGCAATCTAGGTTTTGATTTCATTTGATTTTCTTTGATTTCCCCGCAAGTGTACATAGGACTTCACCCAATCCCAAATAACCCTCAACCTTCACCGTGAATCCAAGATTCAAGCAGGTGGTTTCACTCACCAGTTCCCCTTCTTCCAGACCATGACCACATCGATCCTTCCTCTCTCTTCATGGCAGAGAAGACCCATCCAAGCTACCACCTTCTTCGCACTATAGGATTTCATTCCATTCCCTAACTCCACACATGCTCACTTGGTTGCTTCTAACGCTTGTAGGTCCTATATCCTTCAATGGTAGGAGCTTCGTGCATGTATCCATTCCAGAGCTTCCATGCCGACGAGCATCCTTCGAGCCAACGGTTTAGAGCCTCGCATCTCTTCATGTATCCTCCATGACTATCACGAGCTGTCCAGGAAGGTCCAAGACCTTCTATGGGGCAAGAGGAGCAAGGAGGAGGCATAAGGGGCTCTGTCGGAGCCCAAATCCTCACAGCCGCATGCGATGAAGTTCATCAAACAAAGAAGCAGGTATCATCCGATCAGGAGGATTGGATGAACCAGATGTTATTCGCCCCTCAAATCCTACCCACCATCCTCAGTGGAACCGAGGCATGTCTGAAGCACTTCAGGCCACCCACGTGGACCTGAAGCAGTTGTGTCGACCAAGACTTGACCCGAGCCTCACGCGCATACCTCACACGTGAGGAGATTGGGTATTTTGCAATAGAGGGCCAACACTTTTCTAGAATTACATCTACGTCCTAGGTGTATGCCTTATGTATGCAGTCTTTGACAATTTGCAGCGCCACCCCATTGGTTCTTGTTTATTACATAAATGCCCCAAACATCGAGGGTAAATTATAAAATATGAGTTGTATCTTTTATTAATTGCAATTCAGTCCCTTTAGGGACCTATCTGTTATGCTTTGTGTTATTTTATTTAAGTTTTTATTGCACTTATGCCCCTAGATTCATTGTGTAATAACTTTTGCATAAGGATTCCGATTGATGTGATTTTAATTACAATATGAAGCTTATTTAATTCTATTTCACATGGCATAGATATGTTTCTGATTTGAGCAATAAAATAGCATTAATTAGTTAGAGATAAATCTTTATCTATTTATTCTGATATATATATCATGTGATCACTTTAACTCCATATATAAAGAATCACTTGGAATACATATGAAATGATTTCATGCCTTGAATTGCCAAATTGATATAAGTGCATGTGAATGTATTTATATACATGTTTTCTTATTTAATTTATTTTGTTCATGGTGTCTCTATGTAACTTGCATTGAAAATCAAAATACAAATGCATCATGTTTCATTTTGTATTGCATTACTTTGTTCTTTTTGACGTAGAAAACTTCATTAATCTCTTAACTTAGATATTGACATTTAATTAACTGCTCATGTCCTTGTGTTCGACCATGAACTTACCCAGGTTAAAAGTTATAAAACCGAGCCACTCCTTACAGAGATATTCTCACTCGGTTCTAATAATGTGTATACGGTCGTACAACAATTCGACGATATTAACTTAGCCAAATATGCGTTCATCAGATGGAATTGTTGCTGGGGACACCTCTTAAATAAGAAATTAATTAGATTTAATATTTTATTAAGTTGATTAGTATGTCATTTAGGTCAACATGTTCTGTGATGAATTCTTGTATTGTTTTTATTTTTATTAATTTGATGTACATTGTCATCTGTTTGATAGTTCTTTGATGTGTATCTAATCATATCTCCTTTTTGGCAGGACCTGTGGATCCAAGGATGCTCGAAGAAGTATGTAGGCTGGAATGATCAAAGCTCAGAGTACCAGCTGAGAGGGGCTTTAGAAGCTTCTTTAAAAAAATGAAGAGTATCAAGTTGTTGTGTTTATTATATGTATGGTTGTATACATGCATGTCTATGTGCTTTACAACTGGTCTTGATTGAGAACGCACGAATGTAAACAAGGACTATGGACTTTTTGTTTTTGTGTGTTGAGTCTGTTTCTCCCCTAACCTGGATGGGACTCAGCTTGAGTGTTCGAATTAGACTTAGGCACACAACTCTTAGAGCTGATTAAGGTTTCCTATTTATGTGCTTAACCGTAATGTAGGACACAATAACCTCATCTTAAGATTCAAATTACATCTTAAAATTCATTATATGTGCACAAACTACGTTACCTTAGCCAAGTTTAATCCATTCTATCCTGCTAATAGAACTCATCGTTAGGTTCAGGTTTTTCGACTTGCATTCATATATATAGATGTTTATATTCACTCTAGCATCCATGCCGAAAGAGCTGGGATGCATTGTATGTATTTCTATACAAGAGCATGCATCATGATTTTTTTCGCTTGCATCGACTTTTTCCGAACACTTTCTTGATTTACAACTTAGGTTAAAAAGGAATCGGGATTGTTCGATAGACAATGATTTATGTGCTCACATTTAATCAGTAATCACTAAGATCTTAAAATTAGGACTGTTAATTCAAGCTGATTTAACAAAAATGAAGTTAAAAATAAATTTTGTATTGATAGAGCAAATCCCACATTATATGCATGTACTTTATGCATGTTGAGAGGTCAGAACGCATCCACAGGATAATGCCCAAATCCTACATTATACATATACGTAATGGACTTTAATTTGAACTATCACCAATAAAATTGATAAGAAACAATGACCAATATGTTGGTCTTCATGTGTGAATTGGTGAATTCATGGGTTTGCGTGTGCTTGATTTGACTCTTCAAAACCTCTCTCTAAACCCTAGACTCCATTTTTCCATCTCCTAGATTCATACATCTAAATTTATTCTTTAACCTAAATGTGCTCGGTTCCATCACTCTTAGCTCTACAATTTAATACTTAGGTTATGCTTCAGCCTAAGTATAGGGGGAACCAAGTTTTTTCTGATTGTTTATCTCGGGTCCTGTCTAAAGTCATTTCATATCTCTTTACTTAGGCTTTTCTCATCCTAAGTATATGGGGGATCTGAGTCCCCACGTTTATCTGACTCATTCTTTAACCTCAATTCACATACCCTCTTCCTTTTCTTATTCTTATACTTACGTTATTTCTAATCTTAGTATGGGGGATTCCTGATGAATCTATGATTAATCATATTATCTATTAATTATTATTCTCCTTAATTAAACAATTCAAAAAAATCTTCATTAATTCTGTTCTATTAATAATTGACCGTCTTCCTGTAAATATCCCTAATTATTGTTTATAAATTAACCTCTTTAATTTTATTTATTTTCTTTGTTTTATTTCCTATTAAAAATCCCAAAAAAATCAAATTAAATATTGTAGGTATTTATTTTGGTCTTTAAAAGAAATTAAAAAGATTAAAAAAACAAAGTAATTAAAGCAAGTGTTTTTAATCCTTTAAAAATACTTCCAAATTTTTTGCTATTGTGTATTTGATCTCTTTTGACTTTTTGTCCAACATGAAACTTGTAGATCTCCTCGAGATCTACAACTTTCATGTTTTGACTTTTTCCTAAATTTGCCTCCTTCTATTTCTTTTATATTTCCCTTATTTTTCACTTTTCTGAATAATTTGATTGGGCCTTGTGGCTCTGTCTGGAGTGGCCAGCAGTTCCTTCTCCCCGCGCTACCTGCCTCGTTTGCACGACCTTTAATGTTTTCCCCCAGCTTTTATCTCTGTCGTCCCTCTCCACCGCTCCCTCAACCGTTTGATCATGTCTGATGGATATGATCTAAAATGTCCCCTTCCGCCCTCATCTCAGCCGCTGGATGATGACTCATCCTTCGGTTAGGCATCCTCCACGTCGCCTTCTCTCTTCTCCACAGTAGGATGGAGCAACTTGTTACATCTCAACTGCATGCTCCCGCTCCGTTCTCATCACTTAGATCAGATCTCCTGATCTGATCTGGGCGAGTGATGAATCACCATTTCATCACCTTTATCCTATCATTTTGGCCTTAAAAACCCTATCTAATACATGTAAATAGCATTAATTTGTGCATATATACATTCATTATTTATTGTATTAATTGTATATAAAACATGCTTTTTAATGCCAAAATAATAGAATAAAGATAAGAAAAGAAAAAGAATGAAATATCGAAGATATTTTATGACCCTGAATCCCGAGACCAAGTCAAGCATTAAGTCGGTCGATAAGGAATAAAGTAGGGGGAGACAAGGGTCAAAAACACAATAAAACCCAATTCTTTTATTCCATTATTTATGTATTTTTTACACCTATTTTATTCTTTATTATTTATCCATCAAATAAAGAAACTTTGTACATGAAAGTTGCAGATAATAATGCAAATAAAGATACAAAATTGAGTTTGTACAAAAATAATACACATGGTACATTTTACACACAAAATAAAAGGCCAAAAACCCAACTTCACAGACTCGTATCTTTCAAATAAGAACTCAAAACATATCAAAATCACTCTAATTGTATATACTTTTCACAGGCTATTTAATGGTAGTGGTTTCATATTTGTTGGAGTTACTGTGTGGAAGTTAGGCTTTTGACCCTCATTGTACATTATACACGATTAAAATAATCATTTTATTCATCTTTCATTATTTTCACAAATTTATATTTTTTGTAATTTTTAATTATTATTTATAACATATGTGCATATTGAAACCAAAATAAAACCAAAAATAAAATGTAAAATAAAATAGGTCTACGTGAAAACATAGGCAAAATACCTATAGTTGTATCTGTATATAAATAAAAGGGACTCTATTCCTTTATTCTTTATTCATTTATATTTTACAATATTGTATATATTATTCATAATATAAACCCAAAATAAAATCCAATAAAATATATTAAAATAAAAAGATGTACATAAAACATAGATAAAATACCTATAAGTATAAATACATATTATATATACCTATTTATTTAAGTGTACGAATTACATCATAAAAATAAAATAAAAATACATTTATACACCTAAAAATAAGTTGTAAATAAATAAAATAAAGAACAAAATAAAATAAACAAAATAAAAATAAATTAACCAATATACAGGTAAAAATACCTATAAATACACTATTAAAACTAAATACTAATAAAATACACCAAAAAACAAATAAAATCATAATAAAATACCAAATAAAATAATAAATATTTTTTATTTTATACTCAAAAAATAATAAAATCATTTATTATTTTTAATTAATTATTCTTTAATAAAATTGTTGTTTTGTCCTTATGCGTGCTGAGCTGGACCAATCAGGGGGTCTTGTCTGTTGACCCCTGGTCAACACCCCCCCCCAGCTCTGATTTGATGCAAATCCGTCTCTTCCCTGAGTTTCCTCCATTTTTAATGGGTGATCCATCGATCAATCACCGCTGACTCCTTCATAAGATATGATCCCTGATCATCATATATTCTTGTCGAACCATCTAATCCCTTGTATATACTCTCTATTTCTTGATTTGATCTGGTCAATAAGGGTGCTTCGCAATATACATAAATAAAAGTCATCTGTCCTCCTCGATTCTTTGGTCATTTTCCTAAGTCCTAAGACCCTGGCTTCAGTAAAGCGTGCATCCCCGTGACAGGGGGAGGTCCCCTGAAGCTCCATGTGGCTGATGGATGGCGGAGGTGCACCCAAGGCGGCGCTCCGGCGACTACCTCTGCTCCCAGGCCTAAATCCAGGTACGAGCTGCGCATTTACTTATTTCAGGTAGATTTCCATTCCAGCTTTTTAATTATGCATATAGTTTAACATATAGACCTTAGGTTTAGCATAAAATTAGTGCTTCATAGTTCACCGTAGCTCCGCTCCAACGAACCCTTTTCACCATGCCTCCGCTGTTTTCCGACCACCTTCCACCTCAAACTTCATTCCCCTTCCGCTTCCCTACATACCAGGCCTCT
The DNA here is from genome assembly GCA_037367405.1 of Ottelia alismoides. Classification (NCBI taxonomy): domain Eukaryota; kingdom Viridiplantae; phylum Streptophyta; class Magnoliopsida; order Alismatales; family Hydrocharitaceae; genus Ottelia; species Ottelia alismoides. The sequence goes on along the minus strand of JAZKJV010004827.1, from coordinate 280,380 downwards.
TCATACCCCCATATCCATCGTGGATCTGGGAAATCAGATCTCCACCTCTGCCACCTTCGCCAGAGATCTCCACCCGCAACAGCAGCCATTTCCCCTCACCAATAAGGCCCCCAGACCCTTCCTTGTCTTGCGCTTAATGTTTTTGCAGGTCGGGTGCACCAAAGGACCCACTTTGGGTCAATTTTTGAATGAACAAGGCACTTGGAGCTCCCTTTCTTCCTCGACCCGCTATCCCACTCTAGAGCTCTTGGTGCCTAGTTGAATTCATCATCTGACATGGAGGACTTCCAGGAACGTCTAGAGACACTTGGCAGTGACGGAGAAGGTCGGACGAGCCCGTTATTTAAGATCCAAACTCGCCCCAAGTGAGTTCCTCCCCAGTTCTTCCAGGCCCCTCTGTTGCTGTTGGATGAAGAAGGAGCCTCCAGGTTGATCGTCCACCGTTGGATCAAGCCCTGCCATCACCATCCGATCACCTCAAGTGATCTAATCTTGGTCGTTCAAAGGTGAAGCATCATTGCGCAACCGGGCGTCGCCACGTGTCAAGTGAAATCGGCCCAGTCGTCCGATCTGTGCCTATTTGGGGTAAATTGCATATCCACCCTACCTTTTTCTATATTTATTATTTAATTATGTAAATAAAATATCGTGTTGTAAATAAACGGGCATTTTGCAAACAGGCCCCTATGCTTTTTGAATTTACATTTCGGTCCTGTCCAACTTAGCTCATGTGTCGTCCCACGTGAGTTGGGCATTTTGCATGTATACCCTAGCACTTTTTATATATTGTAAAATAATTCATAAAAATTAAATAAAGGTTTTATTATGTTGGAAAATTTGCATCTCTACCCTTGATGTTTATTTTATTTGCATTTTTGCCCCTACCAGGATATATATTGTGTAGCTTTTTATCTATTTATAAATATACCTATTGTACTTTGAAAAATATACAAAAACATGGATGAATGCTTTATGTCATGTATATTCACGTTCTTATTTTATTTGGCATTTTTGAGCATTTATCTATTTATTAAAAATGAAAAAGGGCACATATATCCCCTATTTAAAGTATAAAATACCAAAAAATATAAAAATGCGCCTAAAAAATCCAAAAAAAATTATATGTAGTTTATTTTATATTATTTTAATTACAGATCAAAAATCACTAAAAATGGAAAAATAAAAGGCCTAAAAATTTAAAAACCCCAAAATTCTTCATAAAAAACTTAAAAATCCTTTAAAAATAAAAAAATACGTTTATTTATCCTATAATTTTCATATTTATATATTAAAATTGATTTGGGTAATTTTGGGAGTTAATTTTTATTCTTAATATCTAAATCAATTTCAGATATTTTATTTATCCATTATTTCGGGTATCTTTGATTTTAAAATTACATAAAAATTAGCAAAATTCCATAAAAATAACAAAAAAATTAGAAAAATATTAAAAACCCAAAAACAATTTATTATTTGTATGTTTTCTATATTTATTGGTATTTATAACTATAATACTATATATTGTGTATATAAAACCTTATATCTGTTATATTATTTATATAAAAGAAAAAGTAATATAAATACATATATAAAGAAAATATACAAATTGGGAAATATAAAAATCAAATACAAAAATATAAAACCAAAAAAAATAAAAAAACCCATAAAACAATAAAATGGATAAGAGATAAAAGACAAAGTTTTGAGCATCTTTTGCCTCCTCATGTTTGCTCCATGTGTTCGACTTCTATATGTACTTACTCTATAAACATTTGTTGTACAGTTATAATAAATTTTGACTCCACATTTTTTATATTTCAATGTTTTATTTTTGTTGTGGGTTAATTATTGATTAACCTGGGTTTCATGAGCGGTCGCTTCAACGACATCGTGGTCCCACCTTGTATGGACTACTTTAGGCCCTCGCAAAATCTGAGTTATGAAATGGTGTCATTGCCAGGGAGCAACGTCGCGTAGTTCGAGCTTATTTTGTTTTGTCTATTATCTCTTGTTCATTTATTTATTGCATTTATTTATTTTTGTTATTTATTTTTTATTATGCATTATTATTTGATATTCATTATGATGTCTCTGACCACTCTTCTCCATTTGACTTCTTTGTGAGGGACCACTGCGTGAAGGAGGACTTCCTAGGAGGACCGATGCACCCAAGCAAGGCGGAGCTGACTTTCGGACCTAGCTGACAGGAGAGAGCATCATAGGTAAATGGAGGAGAATTTTTGCATAGCAGTCCATGATTTTGCATTTTCATTATTACGTATATTTATGTGAGAGAGAGTGACATTTTATTTGTAATAATTCAGGACTCTCAGACTCTTCGACTTCGCGAGGTCCATTGCCTGAGGGATTGTTCCTTAGGGGCCTCACCGGTTTTCTTGCGTTTTTCTCTCTTTATTTGTATTTATTTTCCAATTTTGTTTTATTTTTTTGTGTGAATAAGACCTATCCTATTGCTTGCTCGATAGATTAAGGTCCAAATCCTAATATATTGCATGCACCTATAGATTCGCTTCTGGACTTAGTCAAATTCTGAAATTCTATTCTTTACGATAATAGCAATTTCTGTATCTAGGGTGATTTCATCATATTGCATTTGCATATAGCATATGTTTTCAATTCTATCTTGCATCCCGCATGGAGAGAGCTGGGAAGCACCGTAAATCTTCTGACTTGGCATGCATCATTGATTTCTGACTTGCATAGCTTTTTCGATCCTCTCCCTCTGATTTTGCTTACCTAGGATGTTAAATAAAAGTGAAGACCTCGTTAGGTTCGTGCATTGAAAATAAACTAAAATAAGTGATAACCGAAATAAAATCAGGGTTGTTAACTATACTTGATCTCCAAAATAAAACATAATGGATTCCTCATCTTGGGGAGAGCAACCCCCTCCTTGTTTGCGTATTTTTCACGTACATGCTAAGAATTAGTGCACCAATCCCAAGCATGTCTGCTATGTGTACAACTTCTTGATGATTACCTAACTCTAAAAATGAACATATAAAAGATTGTCTCGGTCTCCACTATGTTGAGTAGGTGAACCGGGGGTTTGCTTTGTGTATTGATTGTGACTTTGGATCCATCTGTGTTTCATTCATTCTTAGAGTCTTCACTCCCGTTTATGTGTGCGTATTTTCTTCATTGAGTCCTTCTACTCTTCTTATACATATATTTCCTCATTTGCATTCGAGTCGTGATTGGGTCTTGAGCTTCATCGTCTTCGCTGGATTTTACGTTTTTTCTCCTTACCCATATCACCCATATCTAGTCCGGTTCGAGGAGACCCTCTCCTTGAACCACAATTTTGGATGTCTTTCCGCCTTGCGTGGAACACACAATTTTGTCTTTGTTCCGATCTTTTCTCGCCCGCCCTCCTCATCCCCCTTCGTGTCATTATTTCTATCACTCGGGAATGTTGTGCTTAAAGACGAGGCCCATATCAAGGATTCATGGATTCCATTGCTTATTTGAGTAAGATGGGCAGTTTTGAGGATGCTGAGATTGGTGTGCTCTTTTGGATCTGAACTTGATATGTGCTTGGACCTTATTAAGGACTTAGATGATGCACGATTACTAGGTGCGTCTTGTTATTGAGAATTTTTTATCACACACACCGGATTGAGGATGTGATATATTGTGATGATTTGATGATGATTTCATAAGCTATGATGAAGCGATCTATTTCGTGGTTCCTTTCGTCCTTATTTAGAGGACTGATTGACTATCATGATTTGTAATTCATAGTGACGATGATCGGTACCCACATGATCTCTTTCATCGACTTGACTAATCCATCCTCGATCCCCTGACTCGTCCATCCACTCATGGCATGTAGAGGATCTTTCCTTATATTTTGTGCCATCTCAGCTGATTGGATTGACTCAAGGGACCACAGTGTGACTGATGAGATTGATCTTTTGTCCCTCATGATCTTATGCCCTCTTGAGGATTGATGATTGCTTGATTTTGAGGACCTCAGATGTGATGCCAACATTGCCATGATTTGATTGACCTAGTTTGTATCACTCCCCGAGGACAATCTGCGGGAGGATTCAACACATTCTTTACGATCGATTTCATTCATTGACTCTGTATTTACCTTGTTGGGGCCCGAAACTGCATCATCTGCTTTGAGTATCGGTCTCACTGTCTGATTGTGTCCCCTATTTGTGGGAGCACGAGACCCCCTTGTCAAGGCTCCTTTGAGTCTGATCTCCTTGACGGTCCTCGCAAGGATGAGTCCCACGTTTCTGGTTATTCATGACCTAGTTCATCGAGGGTTATCTGCGAGAGACTATGATAATTTCTTGAGCTGATAGTCTCTTCTGATGGTAGTCGATATGTCTCCTACCGAGACCTCATCTGAGGATCCATAAGATGGATCCATCTCCTTTGAGCCTTCTCTCCTTGACGACCCTCGCAAGGATGAGATCTGATCTGAATATTCTGTGCTTAGCTTGCATCATTCCCCGAGGACTATCTGCGGGGGGATGCAACACTTTCTTTAAGATCATCTCCCCTTGCCAATTGTGTCTCATATCTAGATGAACACAGAACCGAGTCATCTCATTTTTCTTTCAGGTCCCCACCACCTTGATTGTATCTGACTTGTTCGATCTTGGGACCTATCTTCTAGATTCCATTAAGTCTGCTCTCCTTGACGGTCCTCGCAAAGATGAGCTTTATTCCTGTGGTTATTCATTGATTAGTTGGCACTACGCTCACCGAGGGTTGTCTGCGGGACACTTTCACATCTCCTTGACCCATCGATCTCTTCTGCTGGTAGCCGACCTGTCGCCTACCGAGACCAGTTCTGATGATCCGTCTGATGGATTTGACTCCTTTGAGTCTGCTCACCTTGAGGACCCTCGCAAGGGTGAGCTCTATCTGATTATTTATTGACTAGTATGTATTACTCCCTGAGGGTTATCTGCGGGAGGGTACATCATTTTCTAGGTACTCGATTTCACTTTTGGTGTTTGCTCTCTAGTAGATCAAGAAGCCGAGTCTTCTGGTTTAGGTCCTCAGTCTCCTATCTAGTTGTGTCTCCATTATGTTGGAGCACAGGGCCGAGTCCTTTGATATCTTTGACTCATCTGAGTATGCTCACCTTGACGACCCTCGTAGGGTTGAGCCATGTCTTGTGGTGTTTGGTGTATCCTTGCAACTTCCTGACTTTATGACCATCAGATATCACGCCGTTGCATTAGGTAAGTCTCATGTTCTTCACTTTTTATACCTTTTGAGACCATGATTGAATTGGAGGACTATGTACTGCTCACTCTTCCTCCAGGTCTTACGGTATCAGCTCTGCTCACTCATTCTTTCCTTATGAGCAGATGTTCTTCTTTCGCTACCGGATCCTAGTTTAGCCTTCGATCTATTTTCCCCAGTAGCTGACACCTGCATGTCTGTATATCTGGGTGTCTTTTCACTTTCTGATTGCATCGTCGTTCTCACAGGGAGACGATGGCGAGAGCACAGTATTCACTTGTTGGATACCATCATGCACTTCACCCATCTATATCCCTTGCATATATGTGTTACCATTTCATTCATTCTTTCTCTCGTATGTCATGTGTACCCCAGATCTTTCACCATATCTATTTGTCTATACTTAGGATGTACATTGTTCTAAGTATAGGGGGTTACACCCCTTCTTTCTCCGTGTTGTTTCTTCACTCCCGTTGTTGCTTGTACTTAGGAATCTCTCACCCTAAGTATAGGGGGAGTAATGCGTACATTCTCTACAATCTTTTCATCTATCTATATATCTCTGTCTTTTCTTCTTTTCCTTTTCATTTTTCTTTTTCTACAGAAATGGTGTCGCCCCTTTTTGTCAAGTTTTTTGCACTTAGGACGTACTTTGTCCTAAGTATATGGGGGGAACACCCCAGATTCTTTCATTCGTTGATCCCCTCCACTGTCTCCTCTCTTGTTGATTCGTTTTGCTATACTTAGGTATATCTTATCCTAAGTATAGGGGGAGATAGATTGAGTTGTGATCCATTTATTCCCACCCTTGACCCTCCATGCTTTGTGTACAGACTGCTATACTTAGAATTATTTGATCCTAACTATAGGGGGACGGTCAAATTCTAATTCATTTATCTCTTCATTCTTTCTTTTATCATTCAGTCGTTGTAGTATAGGCTTTTCTATACTTAGTACGAGTTATGTCTTCTCTTTCTCTTCTTCGATCTATGAGGACATAACTCATGCTAAGTATAGGGGGTCATATATACTTTGTATATACTTTAGCCATAACTCGTACTTTCATATTAATAATAAATATGGCTAAATATACTATATAAGTACATTTATAATTCATTAGAAACCAATTAATAACATAATTTATTCCTCAGCTTGTTTTGTATATACTGATTAATAAAACATGTTAAAAAATATTTTTGCAAAATGATTTGAAAAACGGTGTGACCTGTTTGGAAAACTTTTTGTAAATTATTTTCAACCTTTGTAAAATATTTTGATTTACAAAAATTCTTTTCTTTGTATGAAATAAAAGTTTTGAAAACCTATTTGCAAATGATTTTGAAAATGGCTATAAAAATATTTTGAAAAATGTATATATATATATTGTTGGAAAAATCTTTGCAAAAAGGCTTTCAAATGTTTGTAAATATTTGCAAAATTATTTTGTACTATAGTTTTCAAAATTATTTTCAAATAAATTTGAGGAATAAATGCATCTTTAAATAAAAATAATAATTATATATAAATAAAATTCTTTACCAGTTGTATATAAATACCTAAATAAAATAACTTGTTAAAACATGTAAATTCTTTGAATTCTTAATCCTTGTAAATAAATAAAAAGCAGTATGCCTGTTTAAATAGTTGTACATATTTTATACTTCTCATGCCAGAATTCTTTTTCCCAAAATTCTTTGTGTAAAAATTCTTTTTCAAATTCTTTTTGAAAAGTGCATCATTTTTTCTGCATTGTACATAACATTTGCATATCATTCACATTCTTTCGGATTAAGCTTGATGATTAAACAAGTACAAATAAAGTCGAAGATTGGAGCTTGGTTGGACCTTACTGCACCTAACTACACTGGAACCTTATGAGAATTAGGTTTAAGGTACGCAGGTCCATTAGGACTCAATTCTTGAGACTTAGGGCTGGGTTCAAGTCACCTCAACTGACTAACTATAACTTTTCAAGAGGCACACATGTCTCTTGTCAGTCATGACCTAACTTATACACTTGCACCTTTCACTTAGCTTAACTCTTTAGTGGTGAGGGGAAGGGATTTTCCGGTTTGAGACGCACACGAGTGGAAACATTCGTCCTCGTCTAGGAGGGAAGTGCACCCCAACCTGGTCCAGTTACCATGAAGTCGAATGACAGGAGAGTGTGGGTTGCAATAATACTTCAAAAGAGGGATAGTCTTCTAGATCAAGAGGAAATACTCCTTATGTAAATGCTGTTGTAAATAGTATGTTGAAAAAAACTCCAAAAAAAGTGGACAGGCCTGAAAAAAATAAAATACCTACCGGAGTATGTATATATGTTGTATAGAAAATAAGCAAGCTTGAGCATCAAAGTTACACCATGTGAGCCTGCATCTGGATGACTTGACTACATTGGCCATGCTACCTAGGATAGGTAGCTACACTGGCTACTGTCCGTTCTTTTCTTCACCTCCACCTCTTGAGTTGGATGCCACTTGAACTTAGAAGGGAATACCCCGCTCCTCGAGGGCAGAGTGCTGGATTGGGGAATGGGTTGTCATTCTGGAGAAGTTAGTTCCTTTGTCATTTCAGTTGGAAAGAGCCACTATCACTTACACCGTACAAGTCAGCTTCATAGTCATAAGGGTTTGCGTACGATGTAGGCTAGTTCTTACCTGGCTATTGAGGTGGTTTGAACCGAGTTCTGTGACTCTCGAAGGCTGTTGTGTTTTAAATTTGGTTCTCGACCAGGTTCACACACATTTTCACGTCACGGTCTAACCTGAGCTCCAAACTTTGATTTTGTAAAGACAAGTTTAATAATTGAAATCAATTCTACTTATTCTTCCTTTTTCTTTTCTTTTTTATTCTTTCCATACTTATTGCATAAGTGTTTTCTAGGGACTAGCAAAGGCAAGTATAGGGGGGTCATGAATCTCCATTTCATCACCTTTATCCTATCATTTTGGCCTTAAAAACCCTAGCTAATACATGTAAATAGCATTAATTTGTGCATATATACATTCATTATTTATTGTATTAATTGTATATAAAACATGGTTTTTAATGCCAAAATAATAGAATAAAGATAAGAAAAGAAAAAGAATGAAATATCGAAGATATTTTATGACCCTGAATCCCGAGACCAAGTCAAGCATTGAGTTGGTCGATAAGGAATAAAATACGGGGAGATAGGGGTCAAAAACACAATAAAACCCTATTCTTTTATTCCATTATTTATGCATTTTGACACATATTTTATTCTTTATTATTTATTCATCAAATAAAGAAACTTTTACATGAAAGTTGTAGATAATAATGTAAATAAAAATACGAAATTGTGTTTGTAAAAAAATAATACATATGGTACATTTTACATACAAAATAAAAGGCCAAAATCCCAACTTCACAGACCCATATCTTTCAAATAAAAACTGAAACATGTCAAAATCACTCTAATTGTTTAACTTTTCACAAGCTATTTAATGGTGGTGGTTTCATATTTTTAGAAGTTACTGTGTCAAAGTTAGGTTTTTGACCCCCATTGTACATTATACCCGATTAAAATATTCATTTTATTCATCTTTCATTATTTTCACAAATTTTTATTCTTGTAATTTTGTAACTATTATTTATAACATATGTGCATATTGAAACCAAAATAAAACCAAAAAAAATGTAAAATAAAATAAGTCTATGTAAAAACATAGGCAAAATACCTATAGATGTATCTGTATATAAATAAAAAGGGACTCTATTCTTTTATTCTTTGTTCATTTATATTTTTATAATATTATATATATTATCCATAATATAAACCCAAACTAAAATCCAATAAAATATATTAAAATAAAAATATGCACATAAAATATAGATAAAATACCTATAAGTATACATACATATTATACATACCTATTTATTTAAATGTACGAATTACATCATAAAAATGAAATAAAAATATATTTATACACCTAAAATAAGTTGTAAATAATTAAAACAAAATATACAAAATAAAAATAAATTAACCAAAATACAGGTAAAAATACCTATAAATACACTATTAAAATTATCTAACTAAGAAAATACACCAAAAAGTTAAAATAATAATAAAATACTAAATAAAATATTAAAAAAATATTTTATATTAAAAATAATAAATTCATTTTTTATTTTTAATTAATTATTCTTTAATAAAATTGTTGTTTTGTCCTTATGCATGCTGAGGAGGACCAATCAGGGGGTCCCGTCTGTTGACCCTCGGTCAACAGCCCCCCCCCCCAAAGCTATGATTTGACGCGAATCTCTTCCCCGAGTTTCCTCCATTTTTTGCAGGTGATCCATCGATCAATCGCCGTCGACTCCTTCATAAGATATGATCCCTGATCATCATAGATTCTCGTCGGACCATCTAATCCCTTGTACATACGCCCGATTTCTTGATTCTTGTCAATAAGGGTGCTTCGCAGTATACATAAATAAAAGTCCTCCATCCTCCTCTATTCTTTGGCCATTTCCCTATGTTCTAAGCCACTGGCTTCGATCAAGCGTGCATCCCGTGATAGGGGGATGTCCCCTGAAACTCCACGGTAGATGATGGATGGCTGAGGTGCACCCAAGGCGGCGCTCCGGCGACCACCTCTGCTCCCTGGACAAAAGCTATGTAAGAGTTGCGCATTTACTTATTTTAGGTAGATTTCCATTCCATTAATTATGTAATTAGTTTAACATATAGACCTTAGGTTTAGCGTAAAATTAATGCTTCGTAGTTCGCCGGAGCTTCGCTTTCACCATGCCTCCACTGTTTTCTGACCACCTTCCACCTCGAAAATCGTTCCCCTTCCGCTTCCCTACATACCAGGCCTCTTCATACCCCCAGATCCATCGTGGATCTAGGAAATCAGATCTCCACCTCTGCTACCTTCGTCAAAGATTTCTGCCCGCACAACCAACCATTTCCCCTCGCCAATAAGGCCCCTAGACCCTTCATTGTCTTGCGCTTAACATTTTTGCAGGTCTGGTGCACCAAAGGACCCACTTTGGGTCGATTTTTAAAGACAAAGAAGGCACCTGGAGCCCCCTTTCTTCCTCGACGCCGCCTACCCACGTCGGAGCTCCAGGTGCCTAGCTAAAGCCATCATCTGACTCAGAGGATTTCTAGGATACTTGGCGGTGACGGAGAAGGTCGGACGAGCCCGCTATTCCAAATCCAAACTCGCCCTAGGCGACTTGCTCCCCAGTACTTCCAGGCCCCTTCGTTGCCGTTGGATGAAGAATGAGGCTCCAAGTTGATCGCCCACCATTGGATCGAGCCCTGCCATCACCATCCGATCACCTCAAGTGAACTAGCCATGGTCGTTCAAAGGCGAAGCGTCATCGTGCAATCGGGTGTTGCCACGTGTCAAGTGAAATCAGCCCATCCGTCCGATCTGCACCTATTTGGGTAAATTGCATATCCAGTCTCGCATTTTTCTTTATTTTTTATTTAATTCTATAAATAAAATATATCATTATAAAAAAAGTACATTTTGTAAATAAGTCCCTATGCTTTCTGAATTAACATTTCTGTCTTGTCCAACTCAGCTCACGTGTCGTCCCACGTGAGCTAGGCATTTTGCACGTATACCTGGTGCTTTTTGTATATTGTAAAATATTTCATAAAAAATAAATAAAGGTTTTATTATGTTTGAAAATTTGTAACTATGCCCCTGATGTTTATTTTATTTGCATTTTTACCCCTTCTAGGACATATATTTTGTAGCTTTTTATCTATTTATTAAAAATACATGTTGTGCTTCAGAAAATACACAAAAATAAGGATAAATGACTTATGTCATGTATATTCATGATCTTATTTTATTTGGCATTTTTAGCATTTTATATATTTATTAAAAATGAAAAAAAGCACATATATTCCCTGTTTAAAGTATAAAATACCAAAAATTATAAAATATTGTCTAAAAATTCCAAAAAAATATTTATAGTCTATTTTATCCCATTTTAATTACAAACCAAAAATCACTAAAAATGGAAAAACAAAAAGCCTAAAAATTGAAAAAACCCAAAATTCTTTATAAAAATCTTTAAAAATCCTATAAAAATCCAAAAATATGTTTTTCTATTTTATAATTTTCTTTATATATATTTATATATTAAAATTGATTTAAATAATTTTGGGACTAAATTCTATATATTTATATCCAAATCAATTTCGAGTATTTTATTCATCCCTTATAAGGGTATCTTTGATTTTAAAAATACATAGAAATTAGAAAAACTTGTAGAAAAATAACAAAAATTAGAAAAATATTAAAAACCCAAAACAATTTATTATTTGTATTTTGTCTATATTTATTTGTATTTATAAATATAATACTATATATTGTGTATATAAAACCTTATATATGCTATATTGTTTATATAAAAGAAAAGGTAATGTAAAAATTAAAAAATGTATATAAAGAAAATATAAAAAATTGGGAAATATAAAAATCAGATACAAAAATATAAAACCAAAAAGTAAAATAAAAAATTAAGAAAATAAAAAACCCACAAAAATGGATAAGAGATAAAAGATAGTTTTGAGCATCTTTTTGCCTCCTTCTCCCGTTTGCTTCCTGTGTTCGACATCTACATGTACTTACACTATACACATTTAATGTAGAGTTATAATAAATTTTAACTCCACTTTTTGATATTTCAATGCTTTATTTTTGGTATGGGTTAATTGTTGATTAACCCAGGTTTCATGAGCGGTCGCTTCAACGACATCGTGGTCCCGCCTTGTGTGGACTACTTTAGGCCCTCGCAAAATCCGATCGTTGGATTGTAAGATCCAACGGTCTAGCAGCCATCTCCTACCTCTGTATCCCCCTTCTTCCCACTTAACACCTCTCCGCGCATCACTCCTCCTTCCATTTTATCCACAACCTCAGCCACATTCTCCACGATATAATGCCACCCCTGCATTGACCTTACTTCCATCTTTCTCGTGCGACTATTAAACCCTCACGATCCTATTTCTATGGCCAACACCGACCCTTGCAATCCACTCCCTCCATCACTGTAATGGCCGGTGCTCCTCCCGTCATCTCTTTTCAAGCCTCACAAGCGGTCAAACTTGTACTTGATTTTCGAAATGAATGGAATGAAAAACAAGCTTTCTCATCCTGGCACTCAGGCTACTATAAGAACTCTTTTTTTATATCAAAGTTTGAATAATATTATGTGTTGCCTTATCAAAATCAAATAACTTATATATCGCTCGCTGGTTTGCTGGGTTCTTCATGAATGACTCCTTGATGTATCCATGATTCTCACTCTTTATTCTTTTATTTTAGCTCTTCTTCTTGGAAAATACTCTGTAAATATCTGTAAATATAATAATTTAGCTTTCTGCATGCTCCTGTTAATATTGCATATTTAGCATGCATTTTTGGCAAAAATAAAAGAATAAAGGAAAAGAAAAAGAATGGTGTATTTAGAATAAATACATAGTGACATAAACCCCAAGAGATGGTCAAGACTTGACCTGATCGCAAAATAAAATAAGTAGAGAGAGGATAGGGTTCACTGTATATAATATACATCACTTATACTTGTACAAATTTATTTTGATTAAATAAAAATTATTTTATATTTTTAAAATCTTGTGTATAGTGTTAATAACATTATAAAAATAAAAGAAAAATTGAAAAATAAAATAAAAACAAAAACCCTCAACTCATTGTATAAAATACATATATACATACTACATTCACTATTTATTTTATGCCCCTAAATTATGTTGTATAATATTATTTTATTTTCCTAAAATCATGTTGTAAATAAATAAAATATAAAATAAGGGTATTTGTGTAAAAAAAATAAAATAAAAATATTTGTACATAATGGATATGTATAATATACCTATATATATTACTATATAATGTACATACACTAATTGTTTTTCATAAAAATAATTAAAAATCACATAAAAATAATTTGGAAAATAATAAACACTTTCTTTTTATACATTTTTTATTTTAAATTCATTTGCTATTTTTATTTGAATTTTCTTGTATTTTGAAAATCTTGATTTTTCTATTGGTCCAGCTGGGAAAGTTGACCTCTGTCAACGTCCCCTTTCAGCCCGGGTCGGGTAGAACCCCTCCGCCGGAGCCTCTTCTCCACTTTTTCTCGCCCGACTCTGGCCTCCTCTTGCCTTGAAATCCAGACCTGAAAATCCTCGTACATCCGAGATTCTTGCAAATCCCTAGGATCACCCGAATCCCCTTAGGGTTGTGCCCTTCTTGCTGATCTTTCCAGACCCCTGGAGAACCCTATAAAGTATATCTCCCACTTAGCTAGCAGTTGAGATCGTTCCTCGCTACCCTTTCGGACCCTAGCCACCTCCAGCTGAGTGACAACTGCATGGAGCGACCTTCGGAGCTCAGATTGGTGTTGGATCGACGCAACTCAAGCTACGAGGCTAGACCTCTACCGTGTTTATCCTCCTTGGCCAGTCGTAGCCAAGTTGAGGCCATCACCTCGATGCTCTCCTTCACCTGGAGCTTCTCAGCTTGTTGGTAGCTTCAGGTAACGCTTGCAACCACTTTAGTTCCATTTTCAATCCCACCTTTCAATTTCGCACCGCCGTCATCGCTTCTGCTCCGACCAGCTGGTCGGAGCCCCGTTACGCACCCCATCCGTATCGATCGAACAATCAACGCCCATCGCACCTTCCCACGTAACCTTTCCCCTTGAACCATGCTCATCGGAGCAGGATTAAATCAGGTCTCCACCCCCCATGTTCGCTGGAGACCCAAAACCCCATTCCTCATCGCTTATATCATCTCCAGCTATAATAACCAGGACCGGAGCATAGTCCCGAGTCCCCTCTACCTTCTGTAGGAACTAGTTCGCTCTAAGGAGCCCATTAGATCTCCCAGCCGCTCAAGAGGAGCAGCTCCAGGCCGCCCTTCATCGTCACACCCCTCCAACCGTCACCGCTTCCATCCGAACATTCCATCTGACGCAGAGCAGTTTCACGATGCCGTTGGACCTCTCTGATCCTTCATCGGAGCTTCGGATCATCTTTGACGCTCAGTTGGAGCACGCCAAGGTCATGTTCTTACTGATCCCCTTTTCCACTGTTGAATGAGTCTCCTCCTGCCAGTTTACATCATAACTACCCAACAAAAGGGATGCTTAGGCCGTTAGATTAGAGCTGATAAATCAGATCCAACCACACGTCCATGACAGCCCCTACACCGTCAGATGTACCTGCCATAGTGATCAGAGTCGTACGCACAACCGCTCCAGAGCGTGCCACGTGTCCTTAGGGTATATTGCACTTTTTATCCTGCATGTTTCTCTATTTAGCTTTAGTCTGATAAATAAAAGTTATAGTCATGTATATTTTACAATTTGGACCTCTTGTTTTTTATATTTACATTTTAGTCCCTCTTAGTCTGTAGCATGTGCGTTATCACGTGTCTTTTCGGTTATTTGCATCTTGTAGCCTGAACTTTTTAGGTGTTATGCTTTGAATGCTAAGTTTTTTAAATTTGCGATTATGCCCATGTGTATCTAGATCACATATGGTGCACGTTTTGAATGGGATTTTTGTAGTATTGGCCCCACACTTTTATATTATGTTATTCTTTGGTCTGTGAACTTGAAATATTTGTAAACAGGTCCATGTTAACTGTGTCTAATTACACCTTGTATTTTGGACTTAATAAATAGCATATTAATTCGAAAAATCCCCTAAAAATTACCATTAGCTCATGTTGTCGTGTAATAGTTATTATGATTTTATTGGATTAATTGCTTTGCATTTTATGTTTTTAAAAATTCAAAAACCCTTAAAAGTGTCCTATTTAAATTAGAAAACTCATAAAAGATTGAAAAATACTTTAAAATCCTCTAAAAATTCCTATAGTTGCCTTTTTGTGTGTTATAGTTATGGTATTAATTTTGTTTTAAAACTCCTCTAAAAGCCTTAAAAATTACAAAACACCTAAAAACTCATAAAAATCATATAAAATCATGAAAAATAAAAAATCCTAATTTTAGTTTCTGTTTGTAGATTTTAATTCATATCTTATTATAAAATTGCTTTCCAAGACTTTAGAGCATTTTAAGTCATTTTAACTTGCAATTTAGTCCTGGCTATGCACTGTTTACATTTTTGAGCACTTATTGATTTTTATAAAACCACAGAAACATTAGAAAAAACCTAGAAAATTACCAAAAATATTTTAAAACCTCAAAAACCCAAAAAAATTTTCTTAATTTTATGAATATTTTTAGCTTTATAAAAAAATCTAAAAAGATTGTTGTGCTTGTTTGTTCTTCTTGTTGTTGATTTTATTTCTTATTAAAATTTAAAAATTTGTAAAATTAAAAACCACAAAAAATGTTTTATTTTAAAAATTTGACTACGTAATATTTTCGTGCTCCATGTATTCAGCCCTGGCGGCTATACCAAGTAAATAAAATAGCGAACCGCTTACATTTCATGCTTTGATTGTTTTTTTTGAGTGGTTTATTTCTTCTTTATTGAGCATGTCCAATTGATTGGGATCGCAACGACCTTGGATATTTCTTGATACTTAACCCTAATCGATCGGAGACCCATCAGAATGGTGTCGTTGCTGGGGAGCACGGCTTAGTAGTCATTTTTCACTTTTATCCATTTTTGACATTTCTATTTGTTATAATTGTTCCCTGGCACCTTTTTGTTTCACGTTTTGTGTGAGGAACCACCTGAGGACGCTTCGGTTTTATTTTGGAGGCACATGTACCGGAGGAGGAGAAGAGGATCTAGAGATTAGTTATAGCTTATAGATTAGTTTATTTTTGCATAACCTTATTATTGTAATAATTGTGGACTAGAATTCTTGAACACTTAGACATTTTGGGGTCTATATCACCGAGTACCTGTGTACTCGGGGGACCTCACCGTGGTTTTTGTGTTTTGTTTTTATCGCCTTTTATTTTCTTTTGATTCTCGAGGATTTAGCCCTTAGACTTGGGATTTTTATTGATTGTGACATAATTAGCTAAAGTCCCACACCTAATTTCTTATCTGTTCCTATAGATCGTAATTGGACCTAGCTAAAAATAAAATTAAAAAGTTGACACATTGGGATTAGAGTCCACATGCTGAGAGAGGTCATATACAACGCTGGCAGGACCCATTGTGGTGGGCACCGATTGGCATCAGACGCCGGACTCCGGACTTTGTTCCCGATAGTTAGCTATTTGTGCTTCACGATTAATAGAAATTACTCGTCTAAGGTTGATTTCCCCGTTGCATCATTTAGGTAATTTTATTTTTGTCTTTACTTTTATGCACAGATCACCATGCATGTAGAGTGTTGGAGATAGGTATGCATTTCTATCTCTGCATGCATCGTAGTGTTTGATCGTGCATCGGCTTTTTTGACTTCCTCTCCCTATTTTATTGGACTCAAAATAACCAAAGAAATCGAAAAATTTGTTAGGCATTGTTTTATTTCAGAAAATACCTAAAAAGGTGAAAAAAAATAAAACTAGAACTGCTAATGCAAACTTGACCCAAAAATACACTTCACTCAAAAATCTTTTTTTGGGGAGAGTCACCTCCTCATTGATTGATTTATCTACAGTGAGAGAGTGACCTGCACACTAGGATACAACCACATCTGAACTCCTTTCAGACTATTGGTCTTGTAGCTAATTGTTCTCCACTGAGGATTTCACCGGGTAGCCGGTAATTGGTTCGGTACTTCCTTAGCAGATTGGACAGATCGGGTAGCCGGTAATCGGTCCACACCTATACTGGCAGGGAAAATTTAGTTGCGAGCTTCAGGCCAATCTCCTGGGAGCATTGGATTCCCAACAGCTCGCTTAATTGATCTGATATCTTGATTTGTCACCTAAATAAAAATTGACCAAATTAACGACTGATCTTTCATAGTCATCAGCTCAAGTGTTAGTAGGTGAAAAGGGGGCTTGTCTTATCATATTGTTTCCATCCAGATCTCATCTTCATAAATCCCCACATCACGATGATGGGAAGGAGGTAACTTAGGCTGCCTTTGACAGCACTGCTTTCGAGCACTCCTTTCCATTCATCTAGGGCAGCTTTAAAGAGCCCATACCAACTCTCTGAACTTGAGTTTGCTACCACCATGTTCCCCCTCGACCACCCTTCTTCCAGTCCTGAGGTGCGCAAGCAGAGGCCAGCACAATTGTACATTCACTTTACGGCACCTGAGTTGGGGTCTTTTTCCTTTGCAGAGACCCAAGAGATGGCCAGCAGTAAGGGACCCATTGATGAACAACCACAGGGATCGGCGTATGTACTAGACTAGGCCACCATCAACAACACACTCTTAGCCTCCTTGGAGACGATGCGGCGCCAGATCAAAGACTATGGAGCATTTATGGCAGAGGTGCGACGAGAGCTGACGGAGATACAAGCCAATAGAGGAGAGCAATAGAGACCAGCTGTTGGAGAGATACTAGTAGGTGGTGGAGGAGATGGACGACCCAAGGAGCCACAGGAGCCAGCCAGACAGCCACGGACAATGAGACAGTTGCAAAACCCTGGTGCAACTCTCGCCCACTGTTGGATTCAGCTTCCGAAGATCCTAGCGACTTTGAGCTTCACCCCCAGACTATTCAGTTACTGCCCAAGTTCCACGTGCTAGCCACTGAGGAGCTGCACCACCATCTCCAAGAGTTTGAGATGATCTGTAGCATTGTCCACGACAGATTCATGAACGAGGACACGATCAAGATGATCACCTTATCGTTCTCTTTAGTTGACAGAGCAACCCCCTATATTTATCTTTTCTAGTCCTTAGCAAACACTTATGAATGCCAAAGAGGAACTAAAGATAAAGAAAATAAAGAAATTAGAATGATTATGATGTTTTAAGCTTAACTTCATAAAATCAAAGTTTAGAGATTAGTCAGACCTTTGGATTATTAGTTTGGCAGAACCTTATTGAGAATAAGATTTAAAGATTAACAACTCCCAAGTTCAACAATCTTCTATTCAGTTCACCTCAATAGCTAGGTCAGAATAAGTCTTTTCATATGCAAATTCTTATGACTATGAGAATCACTTGTACAATGCATGTGAAATGTATCTCCCCACATCCGAAGTGGTAATGAAACAATCTCCCTCAGCAAGGTAACCATAATTCCCCATTCTATCTACTCTTTCCTCGAGGAGCGGGATATTCCCTTCTAAGTTTAGGTGCAACTGGCTCAAAAAGAGAGGGTAGGGCAAGAAGAATGGACTGTGACCAGTGTAGTTACATATCCTTTAGAGCTTGACCAATGTAGCTGAGTCTCCAGCTGTAGGTGATGAACCATATTTTCACCTCTTTAATAATAGAGATTTGTAGTATAGGAGGTGGAAATCAGATCAACAAAAACAATGATTTTGAATATGTAGAGTATTTTAGTTGGTAAGTATACCAAGGTCGAACTCAGGTAACATCATTTCTTTAGTTGCTTAATTTAAAATTAATATAGGTAATTAATTAGTTGTAATACTGATTTAGATGCCAGAAAATGGTGCGCTAAAGAAAGGTTCAGAAATACATAAAGAAAATAAAATAAATAGAGAGAAATAAAGAGAATACTCTGTGATTTTACCTATCTTTAATCCTCAACCCAAATGCTCAATAAAATCCTCAAATAAATGATTCATAGATCTAAGAAAATATTTAAGAAATAATTGTCAATAAGCTCCAATTATTTTTTACAGGTCCTAGGTGATAATCAAGAATGATCTCAATTGATTGTTGGCCCCGATGCGAGGGTATTTTTGCAATTTTGATAATTTGAGGGGATATCTCTACAAATTGCCCAGACCACACGCATGATGCACACAAAGTCCAAGCTCGGATGGTTGGTTCATGCTCGAGCCATGTGGAATCGTCAATTTCTTCGGCTTTAGATTGGTGTAGTCCAAGGCTGCAGCTCTGAGAGAGCGACGTGCCCTTGATGGGGTCGTCGGATTATGCCCCAATTCGGGCCAATCTGAGGGTAATTGCTCGTTCTTACTCTGCCTCCTCCTTCGCACGTTGTGACATAACCTTTGGGCTCCGATGAACCCGTGCAGGCTTCTCTGTGAAGCTCTGATCAATCTGAAGATCAGAAAAGTCTTCTTGAGGGTCTGTGAATATCGTTGAAGCTCGATGAAGATGAAGGAGCATCCAGGTGTGGTGATGTTTGTCATCGGAAGCTGCACTCTAAATCAGAGCTTGCTCGAATTTCCAATCATTAAAGAGACATTACTTGCAGATATTAGAGGACGATAGTCGAAGCATACTAAAAGTGTGTGTACATGAGATGAGGTTAAATGGAGGTCCTAATGGGGCAGAGAAGTGATAGATCTAGTGGGTTCTTCTCTAGTTTTCAGAAGAAGAAGAAGGGATCGAGTGGATTGGGGTTCCAGAAGAGGAAGAAGATGAGGTAGACCTTTCATAAAGATCAGAGAACCTTGGGGAATGTGGTGGTCTGATCAAGGTAAGGAAGTGGTATCTATATACAACTAGAAAATAAAGAGAAAATTAAAGGAAACAAAGTCTAATTACCTAGAAAAATGAAGAACGACGCTCATGTGCAAGATGAGCTTGGGCTGAAGGTCGTCGTGGACTTCAGGTCTTCGCTTCACATGCCCAACCGTGGCACGAAGCTTGAACAACTACCAATGAGGTGTTGTAGCATGGTCAGACGACCATGAGTCAATACTTGGGCTAAAGGTCGTCGTGATTACCTTAATCCACCATCTACTGTCATGAGAAGGTGAAGGGCTAGACCTTGGCCCTTGTAATGGTGGGCGGGAAAAAGCTTTGCCAGTGGTCAAGTATTTAAAGAAAGACGAAGGCAGAAGTTGAGACCCAGGTGGTGGTTTCAACCACTACCATCGATTAGAGGAGTTAAGTTTTAGGGAAGTTAGGATATTAGTGTGAGAGATGGAGGTTAGGAGGATTTGGAGGTGGAGTTGGTGGAGAAGTTATGTGAGATGGTTAGGAAAAAAATCAAAATCGGGTGGTTGAAGAACTGTCGTCTGGGAGAAGAAGAGAGGCAGAGGTTGACGATGGACCAAGTCCTTCTGATCTTGTGATTAGATGGTTGAGGTTTGAGCACGAGCGTGTGGCTCTGATGAGTTCTGATGGTCTTATCAGAGGGCTGAGATTAGAACAGGTAAGAACGTCTCTGTTTAGATATCAGAGTTGATCCAACGATTCAAGGTGGAGGCGGATCATGACAAAGAAGTGGCTACATGTCTCACCTCAAGTGTCTCTGCTATTCCAAACCTCTGGATACAAAGTGAAGCTTCGTATACATCGATGTGGATGCATGTGAACCATTGTATGATGCCTAATTCAACCCGATCTGATGGCACCTTCTTGTATAGGTTTTTCTGCTCCGACGGAGCTCCGGAGAGCTCAGGTGACGCCAGCGGAGGCGGAGGTGCTGTGCCTGAGTGTCGAGCCCTCAGATGGGCTCCTCTGGTCCTGCAAAATGACGCAACACACTTCTGGGTCGAGGGCAAAATGCCTCGACCCGGTTAGGGTTGGTGAATGTGATTGGTGCGTCGGGGCGAAGGGGTTCCGGCGAGGCGACGGCGGAGGAACCCCAAATCCCAGCTCCTGTGCGAGCTGGGTTGGATGAGTGGGTGGCGAAGGTGCACGGAGGGAAGGCGGTGATGATGGGAGATTCCGATGATCGGGACGAAGACGAGAGTGGTCGGAATCAGCGATGAACGGCGACGGCGGAAATTGGGCAAAACAAAAAATTAGAGAACTAGGGAAGGAGAAGGGGCTACCTACTGGATGCTATCGACTGTGGAGGAGCAAGGGGATGCTCCAGGTCCTTACCTCGAGGACTGTCGGTGTCCGAGGCTCGAGCGTCACCTCCAGGCGGCGCACGACGGCGCGTAGCTGCCGGATCGATGGTCCTCCTCTCTTTCCTCGCTGCGACACCACTGGACGCGAGCTGTCACTCTCGCGGAGGCGATGGAGGTCCTTGGGTGGAGAAGGGATGAGCCAAAGATGCCTGAAATGGGAGGCGGAGCTTGGCTTATATACGATGGAAGGTCCGGGAAGAAAGGGTCGGGTCCAGCTTGGTGAAGCACGGACCCCTAGGCAAGGTGTCGGGCGAGGTTCCCGCATAACTGGGGAGTAATTAGGACCCGTGATTTGGCAGACTGGTGATCGGGTCAAGGGAAGAGGATCCGCGGGTCTGTGGTCCAAAGGGGGGAGTTGACCGGGGGGTCAATGTCCCCCGTGGACCAATCAGAGCCCGCCAACTCATAAATATTTATAAATTTAAAATAAAAAAATAGAAAGCTGAATTAGGAAAAACTTAGAACATAAAAAATGTTTATTTTATTTTTCTCTATTTTTTGGTGATTTTTAATTAATTTTTCAAAATAAAAATAAGGTATTTACACTATAGTGCTATATATAGGTATATATACAATATGGCTTTTTAATTTTGATTTTTAATTAATTATTTTCGTACATTTTTATTCCCATTTTATATTTTATTTATTTATAGCATAAAATTAGGAATAAAAAGGTATTTTTATTTTATTTTTATTATTTATATATAAGGGTAAAATAAATAGCTATATACAAATATATACATGGTATATTTACAAAGTTCTTTTTGGTTTTTTATTTTGTTCTTTTTATTTTATTTTTGTTTTATGGTTTTCATTTTATTTATTTACAACGTAAAAGATGGAGTATATAAAATTTTTAGGGATTTGAATTTATTTATTTATAGGGTGAAATAAATATAGGTGTGGGTGTATGTACATGGTGAATATGTACAAGTGACTCTTTTTATTTTCTTTTTAATTTTTCAATTTTTGTTTTGATTTTGTATTTACAAATATATACAAATATATACAAGCCCATTTTATTCTATTTTTAGAGGAAAATACTTTTATTATATTTACAGGTCTATTTACACACATGAGCTCCCTATCTCTCTCTACTTTGGCTTTTATGCGGTCAGGCCCATGCTGAGCCCTCCCTTGGGATTAAGTTGCTCAATATTTATTCTAAATATTTCCTCTTTTTCTTTTAATTCTTTATTTTTTATTTTTGCACAAAACATGCTAATTATTAGTTTTTACACTATGCATGCTTTTTGGTAATTGTTTGTATTTACAAGTATCTACATGCATTTGCAAAGGTTTTTGTAGCTAAAATATAAGAATAAAGAGTGATGAATGAGTATTCATCACCCCCCCTATACTTAACTTTGCTAGTCCCTTAGCAAACACTTATTTGAAAAAGAAGTGAAAAGGAGAAAGAAAAAGAAAAAGAGGAGAATGCACATGGATCAAGGTTGAATATTAAACTTGACTTCATTAAATTGAATTATGGAGCTCGATCAGATCTTTGGATTATTAATGTGTCGGAACCCTATTTGGACTTAAGTTTAAAACTCAACAGCCTCTAAGTTCCACTAATCTATAATCAAGACTCCTCAACAATCCAGATCATAACAAGTCATCAAACACAAACCCTAAAGACCATGAATCTTTCCTTGTACTGTGAATGTGAAATATAAGCTCTCCGCCTCAGAAATGGCAACTTGACAACCCTCCCCAACAAGGTAACTCTATGACCCCAATCTGGCCACTCTTTCCTCGAGGAGCAGGGTATTCCCTTTTAAGTTCAAGTTCAACCGGCTCAAGAAGAGGGGGAAGAAGAGAATGGTCCATGGTCGGTGTAGCCATGTATCCTTGGGAGCTCAACCAGTGTAGCCAAGTCTCACTGCTGCAAGCTACATAAGGTGGGATATGAATTTCAAGCTTTGCTTCTTTGCACTATATACATACTCCGGTGGGATTATCATTTTCTCTCAGACCCACCATTTTTTTGGAGTTATTTTCTTTTTGCATTTTTTTCAAGTGCATCTATACAACATATACATGTGCAGCATATATACAAGGAGTTTTTCCTCATGAGCCAGTAGACTATCCCTCTTTTGAAGCATTATTGCAACCCACAACTCCCGTCGTTAGACCTCATGGCAACCAGACCAAGTTGAGACGCACTTCCTTCACTACAAGAAGAAGAGAGGTTCCGCCTAGAAGTACTACCCTCATATGCTACCCCAAGTCAAGGAAGACTGCCTCCTCACCACCTCATCCGTAGAGAGCTCGGTGGAAAGTGCTGGTCCAAGTAAAGCCATTGTCTATATGAGTCATGTGTGTGTTGTTAAGTGCTCTACTTAGGCTCATTGAGATGACATGTGATTATAGCCTAGTGGACTCAAAGAATTAAGTCACCATGGACCTGAAAAGCCTTAACCCTAAGCCCTATAAGGTTCCTCTTTAGAAATTAGGTGGATTAAGATCTTAATCAAGCTCCATTTCCCAATTTAATTCCAGGCTAGTTTAAATGTCAACTATAATCCAAGAAAAAATATATACATATATACAAAGATGCTATTTACACAATATTTACACACATGCAAAATTTTTGAAAAATGTTTTGAAATCATGAATGGATGAATGCATGAATGCAAGTTTTTGCAAAAGTATTTACACACATTTACACCAGATTTTTGCAAACTTTTGATTTTCAAAATATTTTGGAAAAAATTTGTACTATATACATAATTTTGATATGAAAATATTTCACAAACTTTACACAAAAGACTTTGAAAACATTTTTACAAAAATAATTTGTATACTAGCTATGTATGTGCAATAAAAGAATGTTTATTTACAGGAAATTTTTTTAATTTTTATGCTTTTTTAGGTTTTTAGCCATTTTATTTATTAACACACTCACACAAAGTACGAGTTATGGCTAAAGTATATATGAAATATATACACCCCCCTATACTTTGCTCGAACGATGTCCTCAAAGTCAAGAGCGATGAAGAAGACAAAACTCGTGCTTAGTATAGGGAAGTGAAAAGGAAGGCTATATACAAAGACGAATGAATGGATAGAAAATCAAGAAGATCTCGAGTTTTCCCCCTATACATAGGATCAAGTAATCCTAAGTATAGCAGGCTGTACACAAAGGGAAAACCGAGTGGAGAATGTACAGGTTCTACCCCCCCTATGCTTAGGGTAAAATATCCCTAAGTATAGGCAGCAAAACAGGGATAGAAACGAATCAAAAGAAAAACTCAAAGGTCCTACATTCCCCCTATACTTAGGGTAAAGTACACCCTAAGTATAGCATAATCAAAAGATGAAGAAAGGGATGCGGGACTAAAGAATAGAATGATATAGACATCTGGATCTATACAGGTCGGAGGAACAGTGAAAATCAGACGTGAGATGCAATAGATGCGAGTCAAGAGACCACATCTCACGCAAAATGAATCGGGGAAACATCAACGACCCGCGACTCATGATCTAGAAATGGGTTGAGCTGCTGGTCGTTCACTCGAAAGGTACTCTCAGAAGACAACTCGGATATGTCAATGCTACCGTTGTCGTGTACCTTTCTCACTAAGTAGGGTCCCTTCCATTTGCTCTGTAACTTCCCTGGAAATAGACGAAGCCTAGCATCAAACAACCATACTCTCTGTTCAGGCTCAAAATGTTTGTGGCTGATGTGAGAATCATGCCACTCTTTCACTCTCTCCTTATACTTTAGGCTGTTTGAGAAGGCGGTATCTCTAAGCTCCTCCAAGGCTGATAACTCTGCCCTCCTCTGGTCTCCTACACTATCTGGATCAACAAGTATCTCAGTGACTTCCCAAAGTGACCTGTGTCTCAGCTCAACAGGTAAATGGCACGGCTTGCCATATACGAGGCGAAAGGGAGATGTACCCAATGGTGTCTTGAAAGACGTCCTATATGCCCACAAGACCGAGTCCAAAAGCTGTGACCAATCCTTTCGGTGAGGGCGGATGACTATATGCAAAATAGTCTTGATCTCCCTGTTCGACACCTCGGCTAGACCATTCGTCTGTGGATGGTATGGAGTGGCAACTCGATGGTTTATGCCAAACTCGCTAGCAAGGGCCTTCACCCGGTCGTTGATGAAATGAGACCCCCCATCTGAAATCAATACTCGAGGGACCCCAAACCGCGTGATGATGTGCTTCCTCAAAAATCTGCAAACTGTCCTGGCATCAGCGGTTCGGGCGGGGATAGCCTCAACCCAACGACTCACATAGTCCACGGCCAACAATATGTACTCAAATCCCTGACTCTTAGGTAATGGACCCATGAAATCGATGCCCCATGCGTCAAAAACCTCACAGAAGTGAATGGGCTGCATCGGCATCATATCACACTGTCCACAAGTGCCCATCCTCTGACAGTCAGTACACCTCTTCACGAACTCATCAGAGTTCTTGAAGAGGGTAGGCCACCACAAGCCGGATTGGAGCACTTTCTGTGCCGTTCTCCTCCCAGAGTGATGTCCTCCTGCCTCAAGCTTGTGGAAATAAGTGAGGACGCTATGGTGCTCCTCCCGAGGAATGCACCTACGCCAGATGCTATCCCCTCCTTCGTGGTAAAGGATGGGATCCTCCCAGTGGTAGGACTTGGCCTTCGTGAGGAAGGTCTCAAGCCTCTGCCTGGGCCAACCTTGTGGGACTTTCTTAGCAACAAGAAAGTTCACAATATCGGCATACCACAGGAGTGAGGCGATAGCAAGGATCGCCTCATCTGGGAAGGTCTCACAAATAGGATCAATCTGATCAGAATCCTCAGGCTGCTCTAATCGGGAGAGACGATCCGCCACCACATTCTTGACTCCAGGCTTATCCTTGATCTCAATGTCGAACTCCTGGAGTAGAAGGATCCATCTAGTCAATCTGGCTTTGGCATCCTTCTTTGCCATGAGGTATCGGATGGTGGTGTGATCAGTAAACAGGGTCACTCTCGATCCAATAATGTACGATCTGAACTTATCTAGGGCGAACACTACGGCTAGCATCTCCTTTTCTGTGACTGTGTAGTTCCGCTGGGCAGAATCCAATGTGCGGCTAGCGTAGTGGATAGCAAATGGGACTCCATCCCTCCTCTGTCCCAGCACGACCCCCACGGCAAAATCGGAGGCATCTGTCATGATCTCGAATGGGAGAGACCAATCAGGCGGCTGGAGAACAGGAGCCTCTATAACACTCTGCTTGAGAGTCTCAAACGACGAAAGACACTTGTCATCATCAAGGAACTCGGTGTCTTTCATCAGCAGGCCAGTCAACGGTTGGGCAATCCTGCTGAAATCATGAATGAATCGTCGGTAGAAACCGACGTGCCCTAGGAATGACCATAACTGTCGCAAATTGGACGGCGGTGCGAGTTTTCTAATGACATCTACCTTGTCCGGATCAACCTCCATGCCCCTGTTGGAGATGATGTGGCCAAGCACCGTCCCTTGAGTCACCATGAAGTGACTCTTCTCCCAAGATAGCACAAGGTGGACCTCTATACACCGTTGAAGGACTCAGTCTAGGCAGTCAAGACAGGAGTCGAATCCGTCGCCGTAAACCAAGAAATCATCCATGAAGACCTCCAAGCACTCCCCTACCATGTCCGAAAAGATCAACAACATGTATCTCTGAAAGGTCGCAGGGGTATTGCATAGCCCAAATGGCATGCGTCGGAAGGCGCATGTGCCGAAGGGACATGTAAAGGTGGTCTTATCCTGGTCCTCGGGAGTGATGGCCACCTGGTTGTAGCCCGAGAACCCATCTAGAAAACAATAGTGGCTCTTCCCTGCTAGTCTCTCAATGATCTGATCTATAAAGGGCAGGGGGAAATGATCCTTCTTAGTAGCCTGGTTGAGTCTCCTGTCGTCAACACAGACCCACCAAGAAGTGGGTACTCGTGTAGCAATCTCCTCTCCAGACTCGCTAATCACTGTAGTGATGCCCGTCTTCTTGGGCACCACATGCAAAGGGCTGACCCACTTGGAGTCGGAGATGGGGTAGATAAAATCGGCGCTCCACCATTTCGAAATCTCCTTCATGACAACCACTCTCAGATTCGGGTTCAGCCGCCGCTGGAACTCATGCGACGGCTTCGCCTCATCCTCGAGATAGATATGGTGGGAGCACAGGGCTGGACTTATCCCCTGAAGATCTGCTACGCTCCATCCAATTGCCTTGCGGTTCTTTTCAAGAACCCCCATCAAACGGGATTCTTGCTCTCCAGTCAGATCGGCGGAGATGATGACTGGGTACATCTCAGGCTCACCCGCAAGGAATCGATACTTCAACGAAGTAGGAAGCGGCTTTAGCTCTGGACAACTGGGTGCTGGTGGATCTGGCCTCTGGAAAGTCTGCGTAAACGCTGCCAAATCTGCATGGGAGAATTGAAACTCTCTGTCAATCTCAGAAACTGGAGAAGGCTGCCCTGATGGACTGTCTCTGCTCTGCTCGGCATCTACCTCCTCCTCAGCTGTAGGCTCAGTGGAAATCAGATTTGGCATGTAATCATCACAATCTTCCCACTCAGAATCTGACTCCGAGGGTTCTGTATAATCTAAGGTGGCATCAGTACCACCATCATCACAAAAATCAGTGTCGTAGTCGAGAACCGGCTTGGCTGCCTCAGAAGTATCCTGGACCAGGAATGTGCTCTTCAAGCTCTCCTCTGCTATCGTCTCTGCATCAGCGGGATCTGAAAATGAGAGGATGGCCTGTGTTGTTAGGTCTGCCCAAACTGCATCATCTTCTGTGATCACAAAGTCACAATCCTGGTGGATGTCTAGCCCGGCATCTGTCATATGCTCTGTATCTGAGGTGGTCTCTGAGCATGATCTTTCTCTGGCTCTGTTGTCCTCGATCGTCTCTATTTGTACACTTTCGCCCTCGACGCGAAAGTATACCTTCCCGCTATCATGGTCATTCACTACCTTGGCTGTGGCCAAGAACGGACGACCGAGAATAATGGGGGTATCAGTCACGGACTCAGGGATCTCCATGTCCAACACTACGAAGTCCACGGGGAATTGCATGCCCTGAATCGTGACGACAACGTCTCGCAACAACCCCTTCGGCCTCTTGACAGATCGATCAGCAAACTGAAGGACTGTCCTGCTCTGTCTAAGAGTGCCCAACTCGAAGCGGTCGAGAAGGGCTGCCGGAAGTAGGTTGATCGACGATCCGCTATCTAATAGAGTACGGTCGAACCTCTGCTCTCTAATGTGGCATCTGACATAAGGGGCTCCTGAATCTGGCCTCTTGGCCGGCAGACAAATATGGATCGCGAAACACGTGGCTTTCGTCAGCACATGGATCTCTGAGTGGTGGTTCCTCCTCTTCCTCCTGATTGTGGTCCTGTCTCTCAGTGAACGCTGAAGAAGGGGAATGTGCTGCAAAGCCTCTTGAAGAGTCAGCTGTATGTGAAACCGATCTATCATCTGCTGGCTGAACTCTTCCTGCTCTCTCTTTTTGGAATTTTCTTTTTTCTTCCCCTTCCCCATCTGAAGGGCTTTAGGGAAGGGGATCACAGGGTCCTTCTCAGATGAAGGACTAGGAAAAGGTCTAGACGGCTCGACGGTCGGATCCGCACATACATCACGCACCACAGTGGGACCAGAAAAAACCAAACCTTTTCCTTTATTCAAAACAGAGTTCCGAGATACATTAGAAGTAGGAAAAACAACAGGTCTCTCTAAATGAACACGGGTGGCCTCAGCACCACCATCGGTTGGATCGACTGGAAGACTCGTGGCCTCAGTACCGCGCTCTGGCTCGGCATCAGGGGTGGCCTCAGTACCACCTCCTCCAACTGGTGAATTGGCGGCCTCAGTACTGCCGGTGAAATCAGCATCCTTGGTGGCATCAGTACCACCGTCATCATCTCTAGCAGCCTTAGTGCCGCTCTCCTCCTCCTCGTCAGGCGCTCTTGGTGTATCCGCATGATGTAGCTCAGACGAGGCGCCGCCTGCTGACATCCTACCGCTCCTAAGTGTGACAAAATCAGTATATAAAAGATATCCAGTCATATCACCAAATGCATCTCTAGGAGTGGTATACTCAGTACAAGCTACCTGCTCAGATTTTCTCTTCAGGCTGTTGGAGTTCGGCTCAATCTGGGCAGGGATGGCGGCCTTCCCTCTTACAATGTCCCGCATCTCCTGGCGGAACTCGTCCATCTCCCGTCGGAAAGTAGCCTGCTGATCGGTGAGAAGGCGGGCTATATCATCCAAGGCGGGGCTCTCGTAGGGTGGACCATGAGAGCCTGACGGGTAGCCTCTCTGGTAGGGAGGCGGCTGGAACTGGTGATGTGGCTGAGAGGGATACGGGTGATGCTGCTGCTGCTGGTGGTGAGGCTGATCTCGCCTCCAAGACTATCCCTGCTGATAGGGACGAGGACCATACGACGACTGCTGCTGCTGTGGTGGGTACACTGAGGGCTGCTACTGCTGCGGCTGGTGATCTCTCTGATGGCCGTACTGACCACCCTGACCTGATGGCTGCTGCTGGGGCTGGGTACCTCCAGTCCCCCAACGGAATCCTGGATGGCCTCGTCGGATACCGGGCTGGGGGCGGTCATACCAAATCCCGTTGACATCCATCAACGGCTCTGCATCGTACTGGGGTGGCGGAAGCACTGCCAGAGGCTGATCCGGCTGGTATACCACCATATGCAAGTCTGGAGATGGTGGTGACTGGTAGGTGGGCTGCGGCTGCTGGTACGGCTCCGCCTATACAAGATGAACCTGTCTAGGCTGCTGGTGAGAGCTGGAGCGCTGGGACGAGTTGCTACTGCTGCCGTGATCGCCTCGTGACTGAAGATGGGGCTGGGAAGCCGTCTGTGCCTCCTGGAGACACATGAGCTGGGTCTTCATGTCACTCAAAGTTTGTGCCATCTGCTCCATCTGAGTGATGCCCTGGCACTGCTTCTTCTCAATCAACTCCATCCGGTCCAGCTTTTCGCTGATGATGCCCATGTCCGCGGTGATGACTCTGCCTGTGCTGCTGCTACCGCGGACGAACTGGAAGACCGGTGTCGACCTGTGCTATCCTCTGGTACTACACGGTCTGTGGCTGCTGGGATCTGCCCTGAGTGTATAACCAGGTCTGAGACATCACCATGTAGTTCTCAGCCATCTCCTCGTAGATGGCCCAGACCTGGTCGTGATCCTTGGCGAAGTAAGACCAGCCACAAGAAGCGTTCACCAAGCCTTGAAGCTCTGGTGTCAGCCCGCTGAAAAAGCTCTACACGAGGTTCGGCTTGGAAATGTCGTGGTGCGGGCATCTGTCAGTCAGCTCTCTGAACCTCTCCCATGCCTCATGGAACTGCTCATTGGGGAGCATGGAGAAGTTGCTGATCAGGGCTCTCGCGGCATTGGTCCGCCCGAGTGGATAGTACTTATGCAAGTACTCGGTACAGAGCTGCTCCCAAGTGTAGACGAACTTCCCCAAATGTTTCAGCTAGGTGGCTGCTCTATCTGCCAAAGAGAAGGGGAAGGCAATCATCCTGATGGTATCCTAGTCCACCTGACGGTCGTGGACAGTACTGCAAATCATGAGAAACTCCTGGAGGTGGAGATGGGGCTCCTCGGTGGCGAGCCCATGGAAACGGGGAAGGAGCTGCAAGGTGTTCGGGGGGAACTTGAAGTCCCCCACGATGGCTGGTAAAACAACCCAGTGATGCATCAGGGTCGATCCGGGGTTGTGCAACTCCCGCATCGGTCTCGGTGGGTCTCCTGCTCCTGCCGCGGCGGCTACCGCTGCGGCGGCGGCCGCTGCGGTGGCGGCCGCTGCGGCTGCTACGGCTACCGCTGCTACATCATCTGGGACCCTCGGCCCGTCTCTACGCTGCTCTCGCTCTGCTCTCATCTGCTCCATCTCTCTCCTCATATCCAACATGAAAGCTCCCTGATCCCTCAACTGCTGCTGTATTGTCTCGAGGGAGGCGATCAGGGTGGAGTTGATCGCACCCTGGTCCAAAACAAAATGCTCGGGCTGTGGACCTCTAGAGCTATCATCAGAACTACCGGCCATGGTCTCTGCAAAATCAAACGATCCATACTCAAGTGCCGATAAATCTGAAAGTCTCTCCTCTGGTACTGGCCTCTCGGAATGGAATGAAAGGGGGTCGAGGGGTAATAGGGTGGAATCATACTCAGGTTCGGAGAGCTGGTCTCGGCTCTCACGAACCAACCTAGATGAACGGGTAGACGCGCCCGAAAGCGGTGCAGCCAGAGGCTGCCTAAGAGATCTTCTGCCCATCATCTTGATGTGGCGAGTAAGGCGGATGAGATCTGGAGAAACTATGATCACAAGCAAACCCCAAGTTCACCAATGCAACACGAGCTGAAGACCGTAAAGGCTCGGTCAATTATCTTGTCAATTTTTATTTTGGTGAACAATCAAGATATCAGAGCGATTACATGACCTGCTGGGATACCTGATACTTTTCCAACCGACTGTCCCACACAGAAATAGTCGGTAATCAGTCGAGAATAGTACCAGAGGCTCTACCTAATGTTTGGGTTACTCTCTCGCACAATCAAACCAAGCAATGAGGGGGTTGCTCTCTCCAAGACAAGTTTTTAGGTGAAGTGTCTTTTAGGGTCAATAGTTTTAGCAGTTCCAATTTTATTGTTTTTTTCTTTTTAGGTCTTTTTCAATAAAAACAAAAACGCCAAACGAATTTTTTGGTTCTCCTGGTTATTAAGTCAAAAACAGAGGGAGAAGACAAAAAAGCCGATGCGCGATGAAATCAATGATGCATGCAAAGTAAGAAAGGTGTACCTAACTCCAGCACTCTACATGCAATATGATCCGCGCAGAATTGAAAGACAGAAAGTAAACTACCTATATGGTGCAGCGGGAAAAGCCGAGTCCCTAAGTAGCAACTTTTACTCAAAAGAACCGTCTAGATGGTCACCAGCCTTCGATCCAAAGAGTCCGATCTCGGTCTACCCACCTCCTCCCGACAAATCGGGTTCAGGAGCAGCGCTTGGTAGGGCAGGCTACGGCACGTAGGCTCGAAGGAAGTGAGTCAGCTATTTTTTTCATCTTTTTATTAGTAGGTCCAATTAACAATCTATAGGCACAAGCAGTCTATTAGGTGTTTGGATCCTACTCAGTACGGCACAGTCAAAAAGAAAGTCATACGGCTAGGGGCTCGAGAGAAACCGCGTGAAGCCGGAAAAGGCAGCGAAAAACTAAAACCGCGAAGAAAGCCGTGAAAAAACCTAAGGGTCCCCCGAGCACACCGGTGCTCGGCGAAACAGACCCAAGAAAGAGTCCAAGTCTAAGTCTGATGTCCCTGAATTATTACAATAATTCAAATGAATAAAAAGTCTAAGCTAATCTAGAAGTCTCCCACTCAGCTACTCTCTCACGCTCTCCTGCGGCTCCGTGCAGAAGGGGGCCGCCTCCGAATCCCGCAGTTGCGCCGGCTTCTCGAGAGTCGCCGCCTCGGTCCTCGGGCCCTCGCAAGAAAGAAGCAGAGTGTCACAGACCAAATAATCAAATATAGACAGAAAAAGCCAACAAGGGTATATGTGCAAAAATGACAGATAAAATAAACAAGCAAAATCAAACAAAAACAAAAATAAAAGAAAATAAAAGAAAATAAAATAAAAATAAAAATAAAGGAAAAACAAAAGGCCGCGAAAAGCCGTGAAAAAGAAAAGAAAATAAAATAAAAACTAAAATGACTACTAAGTCGTGCTCCCCGGCAACGACGCCATTCTGATGAGCCAATAATCCTACTGATCCGGATCAGGTAAAAATATCACTCGGGTCATTGCGACCCGGATCGATAGAGACCTCAGCTCAGTCAAGAAAAATTAAGAGAAGACCACCAAAATATAATAAAAATCAAATAAAAATAATAGCAGTCCTGGCTATTGGATTAGCCTGGTATAGCGACCAGGGTCGGACTCAGGGAGCACGTGATGGCCTCGCGGCCTACGAAGTAGTCTAAAATAAAATAAAATAAAGGTATTTTTGGTGGATTTTTAATCTTTTTATTTTTTTGGATTAAGAAACTAGCAAAGCAAGTAAACAAGCCAATACAACCAATTATTTAATCACTCAAAAATCACCCAAAAATTCAAATAAAAATGTTTTTATGTTTTTTATATTTTTTTACTGTTTTTGGTTAATTTTTTGTATTTTTGTGATTTTTATTGGATTTCATAAAATCAAACCAGGTGGAAAATAGAAGGGACTGTCCAGCCAGGTGTCAAGGGCCAATTTAAAATGCAAAATGGCCCTATTAACACCTGAAGGTAATTTCCCTGTAAAGATCAAAACACAAGGAAAATTTGGCCACTGGAATTATTAATTTTTTATTTTTCTTTTAATTATTAGAATTTTTATAGGTTTTTAGGGGTTTTGTAATTTTTATAGGTTTTATAAAGCCACAAATGACCAAAATTGGTCAGAAAATCAAACAAGGCAAAACAAGCACTACCTAATTTTTTTGTAATTTTTATAGGTGTTTAATATTTTTTTGTGATTTTTAAAGTTAGACAGTAACAAAAATGCTTGTTTTTAAATTTTTAAAAATAATAAATGAAATAAAAAATGTCTCCAAAAATTGGAGAAAATTTTACACCATGGCAAGAGCCATGTATCTAATTTTCATCGAATTTGGAGCTAATTTGCTATTTTATTAAAAATGAAAACTAGGGTACAATGCACATGGACTTGTACGCAAATAGTAGAAAGTCCAGGGGGTCCGGTAAAATTTCTCCATGAAATCACACGCGAAGCACGTGACCTGGGCACTCAGGGACCTATTTGCAAGGAAACTAAAGTTCTTGGACTATTTAGTAACACGTACTAAAAGTCCATGGGCTTCAGTGTAAAATACCCAATATATCAAGCACATGCACAATTAAGCCATTCATAGGGGTATTTATGCAAATACTAAAAAGTTAATTTCATTCAATAACACCCTAGAACATTAAGGCTATACCTGCAATTAACCCACAGGTTATTCGGATCCGAATGTCATAAATATAAAAAACCTCAAAAGGAGTCTCATTCTCGAGACTCGGGTCAATGATATTATGGGTTTTATCTCGTCATAAAAATCTCAAAGGATTTTGAACCCATAAAAACCTTAAAGAAAAAACAAGCCATGTTTATTCAACACGTATATAATTAAATGGGCTTGTTTTGATGATTACCTGAAGAGATGCAAATATCTTGTCCGCATGTCTGCTTCGATCTCCTATGTCACCACTTCGACACCGTGTCGGTGGCATAACACCTTGACTAAGGGAATCTCCTTGTTATGAAGTTTCTTCATAGCACTATCAAGTATCTATACTGGCCTCTCCTCGTATGTCAACTTAGGCTCCACTTCAATCCTATGAGGGGTCTCTCCACTCTCTACGACCTAGATGGTCGGGTGAACTAGTGCCATGTTTAGTAAGTGCTAGATGAGAGAGCACTAGAGAATGCTAAACCTGAAGAATGAAACCACCTGGCTTATCTTCGCTGCTGAAACATTCACCGAATTAGTCCGAATGACCGTTGTAGTGTGGGTACCTCTCCAGACGAACTCCTAAAACATCTCTCTCTGATATCCTCAAACTTTGTTGTTGCATCAGTAGAATCGGATATGGAAGTGAGATGTAGTCCGACCACTTCTCTAGCACCTCTTCTCGCATCCCTCTGATGAACTTGTCCATATTCTAATCTGGAAAAGCAACGGATGCTGGTGTGTGTCATGACAGCTCGGTGTGGTGAACAAAGTATTGTCTAGCTATCATCTGCCCCTGTCGAAGCTTTGCGAATAGTCAACGTCGGAACTCCTTCCACTTCTCAGAAAAGAAGTGGGATTTGAAACTCGTCTCGAAATCGTCCCATGTGGGCTCATGACCCATTTCATAAACTGTCGTCTCCCATCATCTCTCGGCAAATGTTGTCAATGAATACTCCATAAAAGATAACCACGTGTCTCGTGGTGTGTGAATCATCTGAAGTACTTTCATCACTCTCTTCAGCCACTGCTCGGCCTCATCTAATGTTCTGGTGCCCTCAAACATGGGGACATTGGCTTGCTGATAGGAAGTAAAAATTGACTGATGCATGTGAATGGTAACAGGCAAGGGTATGAAAGCAAATACCAAAAATGACAGGGTCCACTATGCAATTTACCAAACACAAATAAAATGTCTAAAATATTTACAGGACTACAGCAGAACAACTAAGAAACTAAGGGCCTAAGAAGAAATTTACCCTTTATTAAATCGAGGGACGGATGGCAGCCACGTGAAGATCCAACGGTCGTAGGAGGGTGGCGCCTCAACAAAGGAACCCTCGGTTCTGATCGAACGGCTGCGGGCTCACCACGTGGCTGATCTGACGATCCTCGCACGCTGTGGATGAGCCTCGCTACATCGACGGTCACAATCACTCCTCCAAGGATCGAACGGTGATGGCTGCTCCTGGCGTGGACGTCTGAGATCTAATCTAGAGCTGGAGGGGGAATCAGACGGCTCTGGGAGGTCCTCGATGAACTGGACGCTGATGAGGTTTGCCAGACTCGTGTGGGTGCTGGAGGCCTCCTCGCGGGATGCTACTGATCGAAGAAGAGTCGCCTTGGGCTCCCGCGTTGAATGGAATCCTCCGATGACGCGACGGAGCTCCGGAGAGCTCAGGCGACGTCGGCGGAGGCGGAGGTGTTGTGCCTGAGTGTAGAGCCCTCAGATGGGCTCCTCTGGTCCTTCAAAATGACACAACACACTCCTGGGTCAAGGGCAAAATGCCTCGACCCGGTTAGGGGTGGTGAATGTGATCGGCGCGTTGGGGCGAAGGGGTTCCGGCGAGGCGATGGCGGAGGAACCCCAAATCCCAGCTCCTGTGCGAGCTGGGTTGGATGAGTGGGTGGAGAAGGTGCGCGGAGAGAAGGCGGAGATGATGGGAGATTCCGATGATCGGGACGAAGATGAGAGTGGTCGGAATCAGCGATGAACGGCGACGGCGGAATTGGGCGAAACGAAAAATTAGATAACTAGGGAAGGAGAAGGGGCTACCTACTGGATGCTGTCGACTGTGGAGGAGCAGGGGATGCTCCAGGTCCTTGCCTCGAGGACCGTCGGTGTCCGAGGCTCGAGCGTCACCTCCAGGCGACGCACGGCGGCACGTAGCTGCCGGATCGATGGTCCTCCTCTCCTTCCTCGCTGCGACACCACTCAACGTGAGCTGTCACTCTCGCGGAGGCGATGGAGGTCCTTGGGTGGAGAAGGGATGAGCCAAAGATGCCTGAAATGGGAGGCGGAGCTCGGCTTATATACGATGGAAGGTCCGGGAAGAAAGGGTCAGGTCCGGCTTGGTGAAGCACAGACCCCTAGGCAAGGTGTCGGGCGAGGTTCCCGGATAACTGGGGAGTAATTAGGACCCGTGATTTGGCAGAATGGTGATCGGGTCAAGGGAAGAGGATCAGCGGGTCTGTGGTCCAAAGGGGGGAGTTGACCGGGGGGTCAATGTCCCCCGTGGACCAATCAGAGCCCGCCAACTCATAAATATTTACAAATTTAAAATAAAATAATAGAAGGTTGAATTAGGAAAAACTTAGAACATAAAAAATGTTTATTTTATTTTTCTCTATTTTTTGGTGATTTTTAATTAATTTTTCAAAATAAAAATATAAAAATAAGGTATTTACACTATAGTGCTATATATAGGTATATATACAATATGGCTTTTTAATTTTTGATTTTTAATTAATTATTTTCGTACATTTTTATTCCCATTTTATATTTTATTTAATTATAGCATAAAATTAGGAATAAAAAGGTAATTTTATTTTATTTTTGTTATTTATATATAAGGGTAAAATAAATAGCTATATACAAATATATACATGGTATATTTACAAAGTTCTTTTTGGTTTTTAATTTTGTTCTTTTTATTTTATTTTTGTTTTTATGGTTTTCATTTTATTTATTTACAACATAAAAGATGGAGCATATACAAATTTTTAGGGATTTTAATTTATTTATTTATAGGGTGAAATAAATATAGGTGTGGGTGTATGTGCATGGTGAATATGTACAAGTTACTCTTTTTATTTTCTTTTTAATTTTTCAATTTTTGTTTTGATTTTGTATTTAAAAATATATACAAATATATACAAGCCCATTTTATTCTATTTTTAGAGGAAAATACTTTTATTATATTTACAGGTCTATTTACACACATGAGCTCCCTATCTCTCTCTACTTTGGCTTTTATGTGGTCAGGCCCATGCTGAGCCCTCCCTTGGGATTAGGTTGCTCAATATTTATTCTAAATATTTCCTCTTTTTCTTTTAATTCTTTATTCTTTTATTTTTGCACAAAAACATGCTAATTATTAGTTTTTACACTATGCATGTTTTTTGGTAATTGTTTGTATTTACAAGTATCTACATGCATTTGCAAAGGTTTTTGTAGCTAAAATATAAGAATAAAGAGTGATCTTCATCGGCCCCCTCTTCATCACACTCCACATCTTCATATTATCTCCCTCCACACTCCCGCAAGAAGGTTCGTCGCAAACCTCCTTGATCTTGTACATCCGCAAATCTACCCGGTTCCCCATCTGTAATTATCCGATTATACTTAGGCTGACCTAAGCCTAAGTATAGGGGGACCGCTACCATTGTTTATACAATGCTTCTCTTGTTTTTGTCCCATCTATACTTCATACGATCTATGTCTACATTTCACTTTGTACCATGAGGACATAGCACAAGCTAAGTATAGGGGGGTGTGTTTGTATATATTTTATCTACTTTATCCTTAGCTCATACTTTAATCATTTTTATCTAACATCGGGGATGGGTACAAGTAGTGTGTATAATACCTGTTTTTTTAAAAAAATCAAAAAAAAAACTTTTTGCATTGCATAAAAAAATCACTCAAGGTCTTGCATTTCATCAAGCATTTCATGATTACTTGGTTGATATCTTCCTGACACATTCACCATCACTCAAGGCTTGAGGATTTTTGAGGACACTTGATTTCTGAGATATTGAGATTTTGAATTAGCCTACCTTAGTCATTAGGGTTTTTAGAACTTAATAATCCACACTTCCCTAGTTTGAAAGATTTGAGCGCTATATTGCACTCTTCATCTCTACCTTTAAAAAGAATTTGATAAGCACAATCACTTTCACAACTGCATGATTGATGAGATGAGTTGAGATATCACTTGAGGAACTAGGACTAGAGATTTGAGTTTAGATCCGATCTAATGATATTCGAGGATGGGATAAAATTAATGAAGGCTGTAGAAAACCTGAGTGTCAGCAAAACCCTAGCAAATATGTGAACAATATTCATATGATATCTTTTTGATATTGACCTAAGTGCCAGGGTGTGATGAAACTTAATGAAAATTGTTGATCAGTGTGCGCCAACTTTTGGTAAAAGCAGTGGAGCTAGCCAACAAAAGAAAAGAAAAAGAAATGTCAAAGAAAAGCTCTATCATCCAAAGTCAAATTCCAAATGAGCTTCCACCAATGGCGAGCGCTCCCAAATATTTTTAAAGTGTCCACTTGGACCAAGCGCTAATTAGGACCAAGGAGTCGGGCTGACACCATAAAAGGGCTCTGCATCATAAGTGATACAAGTCTGGGTGTCGAAGGTATCTTAGATACTCAAAAGAGACACACCCCGGTGTATTCCCAGAAAAACAAGTGCATACGACTCCGAATTCTCTTGACGGACACATTAATCAAAAAAATAAAAATATACTTGTGTTGAGTAATAAGGCACTCGAGAGGCACCTTGTTCCAATGTGAGTGAGAGAAAATTAGACACAATCCTATGCCCTCCATCATCTGGCCGTCCATCTACACTTTCAAGTCTGACAAACTAATGAGATGGTTGACTGAAGCAAGAATAGACTTATTCTCTAGTGTTGAGGATTAGATCTAGAGGAGAGTCTCTTTGATTAGAACTTTGGGTGATGTCTAGACTTGACTCTCATGAATGCAGTACACTAAAAATCATATCCTTATATTATATGTACAAACAGAGAGTCTGAAAATTAGAGAAGTTGGATTCCCATTGATTAAAGCTTGGTTGAACCCAGGATTTTAGGATCACTCAAATTAAGGGTCTTCTCTGAATTAAGCCTTGAAAATTCACTTGCACAGTCAGGGATGTATTCAATTAAGTCATTCATTCATGCTCGGGGACGAGCATGGTCTAAGTATAGGGGTATGATGAATCTCGTATTCATCATGCTAAAATTGGTCATTTAGGCTCTGCTCCCCATCATTCACTTGTAATTAATCATTAATAGAGCATTATTAGCATTCATACATGTGTTAATAATATTTGCATTTCATCGTGCATAATTGCATTAAAAAATCCCAAGTGTAAATTAGCCCAAAAAGTCGCTAACTTCTCTTATTTTTAGTTAATTCATCTTAACTCTGATTGACCCAAAACCACTCCATTTTGTAGATATTACTAACCTTAATGAATAAAAAATACAAAAAAATTACTAACCCCAATAAATGTCAAATAATCTCAAAGTCTAATTTCACATCCGACGGACTAAAATGAGCATATCTCACACATACAGTGACCGATTTTGTTCTACTCACTTTTAAAGTACTCCATTTTCAAATACCTATAAAACAAGACCAATTTCGTAAAATTTGAAGCTCATTTGTGAAAGTTGGGTTTTGGGCCTCTTTTGCGCAGTTTGACTTTTTGCTATTTTTGACCTAAGTTTTTATGTACATAACTAATCCTGTTAATTTTATTTCTTCTTCATTATTGTTCTTTGATGAAAGTTTTATTAAGCGACACAAAAATCAAAATCCAGATTAAAACTGAAATCAAAGAAACTGACTGAGTCCAAGTGTCCGTTGTCGGTCTGTACAAAAGTTGTGTGTTTCTAACTTCTATTTTATTTTCCTAATTTCTTATTTATTAAAAATCCAAAAAAATTAGATTAATGTGTAATTAATTTTATTGTATTTTATCACATTTTTGTATATTTTTTATCCTCTCTAAAACTACCAAAAAATACAAAACCCCAAAAATTCGGTTTTCTATACACATGGAGAAACACCAAAAATACCACTTCTCACAGGTGATCTCTTTTGCTCTCGAGTCCTTCATGAAATGTAGATCTCGTCGAGACAAACAACTTTCGTGAAGAAAAATTTTTGATCCGAGGTCTCCTGCTATTTCCTTTCTAATTTTCTTCATCTTTAATTTTGAAATTTTTTAGGGTGCCACGTGGCAGCTCCATGGCGTGCCACGTGGCACCTCCATCTGCCTCTCTCCTCACGCATGTGCTACGCACGTGCCGCCTGCCCCTTCCGCGCGCACGTGCCGACCCCCTCTCCTTCCACCTCCAACCGTTACCCAAACCCCCCCGCCGTTCCTCCTCCATAACTCCACCGACCTCCTCCTTGTAACGCCCCACCACCTCCGGCCGTTACGAAGCCATCAACCGTCGCCATCCTCCTATAAAGTCCTCCCCCTCCGGCCTCGTCTTGGCATCCGCCCTTCGTCCTTCAGTGCCGGTGACAGCGGCCATGGTACGGTGCGATCCAGAGGAATCTCACGCTCCTTTGCGGCAGCTTTGAGCATTGCCCAGCTTCGACCTCCTCACCAAGGTCTCGAGGCGAAGACCGAGGAGGCCTTAGCCCCTCTTCTACCTTCAGGTGACCTCATCTAAACCGTGCAGGAACTCAGCGTCCACCTCACCGCCTCGCCCTCGTCGCTGGGGGTGCCGCCGCTCCGCCTCAGCCTCCACGCCTCCGGCACGTCTTGCCGGACGAGTCTCGGCCGGCCGAGGCGCATCATTACCGCCTTTGTTCTCGCGCCACCGTCAGCTCACGCCGCCCTCGCACCGTGTGTCGGCCGAGGTGCGGCATCGCCAGCCTCGGCCTCCTCCGCCTCTCCTTCGCCCACGCACGACCCGTCGCCTCCGTCGTCTCCGCCCATCGCCTCTCCACAACGTACATGCGCCGTTGGATCGGGTAGGAGGCCCTTGATCGAACGGCCCTAGCGGCGTCGCGTGTCATCCCCGAGCCTCGGCCCTAGCCTCAAGGCTCGGGTCCCCGAAGCAACGTCAGCCATCCACGTAGGCTCGGGCATCCGAGCTTGAGCCTTGCCGCCCAAGCCTCAGCCCCGCCATCCAAGCCTTTGCCTCGTGGTCCGAGCCTCCAGTTCGGATTCTGAGCCTCTAGTTCGTCATCCGTGCCTCAGCTCCGGGCCCTCGAGCCTTTGCCCCGTCTCCGAACCTGCTGGCGCATGTGCAACGCACATGCACGTAGGAAAATTGCACTTAAGCCCCCAAAAGTTTATGAAATTACAAAAATACCCCTGCCGTGGGTAAATTACAAAGGGGGCCCTCAAACTTTTATTAATTATAGATAAGTCCTCCCAGGGACCTCTTTGCAAGAAAACTTTATTTTATTTACATTTTAGTCCCTAGAATTTCATTTTAGCATATCTTTCTCATACGAACTCCGTTTTCAGCATATAATATGTCATTTGAAGCTATTTCCATGCTCTACAATTTAGCATAGCTTGTGATCAGATCTGAGGGTGTTTATTGTCAATTATTATTTGAGGATTATTATTGACTTTTGCAGGCTAAGTATGACATGTTTATGCTTGAGGAATTAACGATATCTTTTGCAGGAGTTCTGTTGAGGATTTTAATTTGATCAACCTCTTAATATCTTTGTGGATTATTCCCAATAAATTAATCTGTGCAGGGGGCTAAATCGAGGAAGAAGTTAATTAATTTTCTTATCACTTCTTTGATTAAATTGTGCTTTTGAGGAGCGAATTACAATGAGTCCTGACGGGATTATTCAATACCCTCCTTGCAACTTGGATTTGATTGGATAGATTACATTTTGAATTTCTTTTTGATCTGTGATTTATTTTGAGGATTTATTTATTAATCTTATTTGGATTAAACATCACTAAATCACATATCCGGTGCTTTATTCTCGCTGTTTAACTTTCTCCATATTATACCCTTCATCATTGCATTGCATTGCATTGTATATTTTCTCAACACATAAATTAATCAACATTAATTAATTATTTAATTTAATTTAAAGACCACGCAACTAAAAATCACCGTTCCCTGTGTTCGACCTTGGTAGACTTGCCAAGTAAAAATATTCCACAACATTCAAAGATTGTGGTTTTTGACGAATTGAATTTGCCTCATATACTACGATAATGATTCATTCTTAAAGAGGCAAATTTGACGTTCATCACTTATGCATTTAGGCGCATTCCTATCGAGCTCTGCAACGCCCTAAGCACTTTTCAACGGTGCATGATTTCCATATTTGCCTAGATGGTTGGGGATTTCTTGCAAGTCTTTATG
Source organism: Ottelia alismoides (assembly GCA_037367405.1). Lineage (NCBI taxonomy): Eukaryota > Viridiplantae > Streptophyta > Magnoliopsida > Alismatales > Hydrocharitaceae > Ottelia > Ottelia alismoides. Next base: position 237,876 of record JAZKJV010004827.1, on the reverse strand, counting down.
GGTGAATTTTCGATCTATGGTGATTCATTTGATGATTGTCTTGTGCACTTGGATCGAGTCCTCAAGAAATGTATGGAAGTGAATCTGTTGCTCTCTGATAAATCCCAGATTTATGAACACTATTTATATATATTATCTCTCTTGCTTAAGTACTTCACTAACAATACTTAGCAACTAACTCTAATTAATAAATAACTCATTGTAAATAATTAACCCTAACTATTATATATATACGCATTATTGTGCCTATATTTTATGTGTTTCTTTATTATTAAAAATCAAACAAAAATTAGTTTAATAATGTATATAGATAATTTAACATTAAATACAAATTATAATCCAAAAAATAAGAAATGGAAATAAAATAAGCAATATCAATCCTTTAAAATTACTATAAAAAATATTACTAAGTATATATATTGTTTTCTCTCCTTGAGTTATACATGAAAGTACCTCCTCCTTCCTTCAATCAAAAGACCTCATCCGTCATCCTCAACCACTATCCGCCATTCACAAGATACCTCCCAGCCCTTCCACCTCACTGCGATAGAAGTTTGGTGAGAAAGTGAGCAAGGACGGATCAAAATCTTAGCAAGATCCATGTCCGACCTGACATGTTGCAGACCTCCATTGAAGGTGCTGCTAGAGCTCGCTTCTCCAACCTATAAGCTTGAGCGACAACCGGAGCAATCCAAGCTCCATCCTCGGGCCCAAATTCATCCCAATCTTCATCATCTTCTTCATTTCATCTGCATGTGAGGTTAGATCTTTGCTTCTTTGAATTTTCTCTCTATTTTCCTGTATAACTCTGTCATGCTCTTTAACATCCAAACATTTGTATACCATCCTCAACACTTCGACTTCTTCATGACATAATTATTTCCTTCCTTCCGTTGATCCATACCTTCTTCCCCAATGATCCTTCCTTCTTATTGCAAAGATGAAGAACCCGATCAGGTTCAACTCCTTCACTTCATAAGAAACCTCCATTTCACCCCCAAAAACTTCCCAAACCACCTCAGAATTTGCTCAGTTTTTAGTCTAACTTGGCAGGGACTTCAATGGATGGAGCCGAGTTGGAGTAGATTTGCAGACCTTGGTCTCCAACGACCAGAGCTTGTCAGGTCCTTCTAGGAGTCTCAACAGAGAGCTGGGGGCTCTACCTTCATGGCTTAGACTCTAGGTTGCGAGGTTCATCCACAGCGTGCGAGGACCGTCAGATCAGCCACGTGGTGAGCCCGCAGTCGTTCGATCAGAACCGAGGGTTCCTTTGTTGAGGCGTCACCCTCCTACGACCGTTGGATCTCCACGTGGCAGCCATCCGTCCCTCGATTTAATAAAGGGTAAATTTCTTCTTAGGCCCTTAGTTTCTTAGTTGTTCTATTGTAGTCATGTAAATATTTTAGACATTTTATTTGTGTTTGGTAAATTGCATAGTGGACCCTGTCGTTTTTGGTATTTGCTTTCATACCCCTGCCTGTAGTGGAACACGTGCTTCGATACGTGATTGTCTGGGTTAATTGCAGGTATAGCCTTAATGTTCTAGGGTGTTATTGAATGAAATTAACTTTTTAGTATTTGCATAAATACCCCTGTGAATGGTTTAATTGCGCATGTGCTTGATATATTGGGCATTTTACACTGAAGCCCTTGGACTTTTACTACGTGTTACTAAATAGTCCAGGAACTTTAGTTTCCTTGCAAATAGGTCCCTGAGTGCCCAGGTCACGTGCCTCGCACGTGATTTCATGGAGAAAATGCACCGGACCCCTGGACTTTCTACTATTTGCGTACAGGTCACTATGCATTGTACCCTTGTTTTCAATTTTAATAAAATAGCAAATTAGCTCCAAATTCGATGAAAATTGGATACATGGCTCCTGTCATGGTGTAAAATTTTTCTCCAATTTTTGGAGAAATTTTTTATTTCATTATTATTTTTAAAAATTCAAAAAACAAGGATTTTTGTTACAGTCTAACTTTAATAATCACAAAAAATATTAAAACACCTCTACAAATTACAAAAAAAATTAGGTAGTGTTTGTTTTACCTTGTTTGATTTTCTGACCAATTTTGGTCATTTTTTGCTTTATAAAACTTATAAAAATTACAAAACCCCTAAAAACTATAAAAATTCTAATAATTAAAAGAAAATCACAAATTAATAATTCCAGTGGCCAAGTTTTCCTTGTGTTTTGATCTTTACAGGAAAATTACCTTCAGGTGTTAATAGGGCCATTTTGCATTTTAAATTGGCCCTTGACACCTGGCTGGACAGTCCCTTTTATTTTCCACCTTGTTTGATTTTTATAAAATCCAATAAAAATCACAAAAATACCAAAAATTAGCCAAAAACAGTAAAAAGCCATAAAAAACATAAAACATTTTTATTTGAATTTTTGGGTGATTTTTGAGTGATTAAATAATTGGTTGTATTGGCTTGTTTACTTGCTTTGCTAGTTTCTTAATCCAAAAATAAAAATAAAAAGATTAAAAATCCACCATAAATACCTTTATTTTATTTTATTTTAGACTACTTCGTAGGCCGCGAGGCCATCACGTGCTCCCTGAGTCCGACCCTGGTCGCTATACTAGGCTAATCCAATAGCCAGGACCGCTATTATTTTTATTTGATTTTTTATTCTATTTTGGTGGTCTACTCTTATTTTTTCTTGATTGAGCTGAGGTCTCTATCGATCCGGGTCGCAACGACCCGAGTGATATTTTTACCTGATCCGGATCAGTAGGATTATTGGCTCATCAACCAGCCATCGTCGGAGTCGTCCTTAGGAGAATAGTAGTCGTCCGCAGAGGATCTCCAACTTTTGTCGATCAGAGATAAGTGCCCTTGGATCAGAGTTGTACCTATTGCACTTATCTGATGAACCACATCAGGATCGGACGAGGACTCTTCAGAAATCACCTGGTGTTGAAGGTCAAAGGTGACTTTCTTGGTCGGTTTGTTTCCTTGAGAAGTATTGGGAGGAAGTTGGACAGTCTTCATCTTCCTGTCTTGAGTAACCGATGTGTCATTCGTGAGTTCCTCATCAAATGAATCCCCGTAAAAGTCGACCAAGTCTTGAAGGGTCATGCGCTGCTTCGGTCGAGGAGATTGTTCCTGGTGATTTTGTGTTTTATGGCTGGTGTTTTTGATGTCACTTACGAATGGTCATGAATTTTGGTGACATCGGACGTTTCCGGAGTCGGTTCCTTAAATGGTTCAAGTATCTCATGAATTACTGCCAACTCAAAGATTGAACCACTCAAATAATCGTGTTAATCTTCAATATGGTCCAATTCCTCATAAGCTCCAAAATCATGATTTTTCCTAGGAGCAGTGATAGGGTGGTGAGAATCCGAAGTTTGTCCAACAGACAGTCTTTTAGGTGACTCTCCTAGGGTTGTATCAGTGTGTCATGCGGAGATGTCTGATAATGTAAAATCTTTATTTTCTGATCATAACTGTCGGTTTCAAGTTGTTTTTCCTCAGAGCAGGACGTGTCATTGGGGATTTGTTCATTGTGGTCCGAGTTCGGGAACTTGATTTCCTGAGTCTCGCAATCGACGATCGCCTTAGTGGAGGCTAAGAACGGCTTTCCTAAAATAATAGGAGACTCAGACATCCTTCCGGGGTGGTCAATGTCAAGGACAATAGAGTCCACTTTATGTTCTTTACCTCAGAAATTTACGACGATAGAAACGATCCCCCGCGGTCTTTTGGTAGATCGATCGGGTAATTGAATGATCACCCTAGTCTTTTTGAGTTGTCCGATTTTGAGTTGGTCAAAGGTGGAGTTGGGGAGGATGTTTACTGTGGAGTCGTCGTCTAACCGAACATGAGTGAATGTTGAATCCTCAATTTCACATGTGATCTGAGTCAACAAGCTTGACTTTGCGGCTTTGGAATTTTATGATTCATCACCAAAGAACTAGCCATAGATATGACATGATATTCAGTCCTGGATCGTTTCTTGCCCATCTTTTTTGGGGTTTAGTCGACTCTTCACAAATCTCTTAGGATTAGGCACATATTCTATGGCGTTGATCAATGGAAGCTCTAAGATCAGACTCTTACAAAATGCTTCCATTTCAGAATTGTCCAATTTGAATTTTCAAATTTTTTATTTTTTGGTATTTTCTGTAATATGGTCAGTAAGGGGGTCAGAGGTCAGTGGTCATGTCTGATTGTGAGTCACATGGTAATCTAGTGGTTCGCATGGTGGTGGCCTCGAGTTCACTTCCATCATGTTCCCCCCCGACCACCTTTCTTATGATAGGCTTGAGGTGCCTGATCAGAGAGAGCAACAGTAAGATATTTCAGCACCTGAGCTTGGGTCTTTTGCCTTTACAGAGACCATGGCTGGCAGCAGCGAGGACCGCACCGGAGGACCCAGAGCCGAGCAGACCTACGTATTGGACCAGGGTGCGATCAACAACACACTGATAGCTTCCCTCGAGATGATGCAGCAGCATATCAGAGACCAGGGAGCTTTCATAATGGAGATGCGTAGAGAGATGGAGAGGCTGAGAGCAGATAGAGATCAGCCAAGAGCCGCAGGAGTGAGTGATATTCCAGACCAGCCTGAGGAGCCAGTACAGCCGGCAGTAGAAACCAGACCGATGCGGGAGTTGCACAACCACGGATCGACGCTTACCCATCGGTGGATCGTACTTCCGGCGATCGTGGGGGACTTCAAGTGCCCACCACAGACGATTCAGCTTCTACCCCGCTTCCACGGGTTCGCGACTGAGGAGCCCCATCTCCATCTCCAGGAGTTCGAGATGATCTGCAGCACCGTCAACGATCGGCAGGTGGATGAGGATACCATTCGGATGATTGCTTTCCCTTTCTCCCTTGTTGACCGAGCAGCCAACTGGCTGAAGCATTTGGGGAGATTTGTGACCACCTGGGAGCAGCTCTGCACTGAGTATTTGAACAAGTACTATCCACTCGGGTGGACCAATGCAGCGAGGGCCCTGATCAGCAACTTCTCCATGCTCCCCAACGAGCAGTTCCATGAGGCATGGGAGAGGTTCAGAGAGCTTACCGACAGATGCCCGCACCATGATATCTCAAAGCTGAACCTAGTTCAAAGCTTCTTCTGCGGACTTACACCTAGGCTGCAGGGCTTTATGAATGCTTCTTGTGGCGGTTCCTACTTCGCCAAGGATGAGGATCAGGTCTGGTCCATCTATGAGGAGATGGACGAAAACTATACAGTGATGTCCCAGACCCGCCTCTATACTCAGGGACGCCCCCAGCCACAGGCCGTGCAGTTTCAGAGGATAGCACGGGTCGATGCCGGTCCTTCCACTTCATCAGCGACAGACGCACAGGTAGAGTCTACAGCCGCATACATGGGCATCATCAGCGAGAAGCTGGAACAGATCGAGTTGATTGAGAAGAAGCAGTGCCAGGGCATGACTCAGATCGATCAGATGGCATAGACGCTGAGTGACCTGAAGACACAGATCATGTGTCTCCAGGAGGCACAAACGGATTCTCGGCCCCATCTCAGGTCACGAGAAGATTCGAGCAGCAGTGGTAGCTCGTCCCAGCACTCTAGTCAGCCTAGACAGGTTCACCATGTCCAGGTGGAGTTGTACCAGCAGCACCGCAGTTCTACCAGCCACCACCATCACAGGACACTCAGATGGTGGTCTACCAGCCGGATCAGCCCCTGATAGTACTCCCCCACCCACCTACGAGCAGGAGTCGTTGATGGATGTCAACAGGATTTGGTATGACCGACCCCAGCCCGGTATCCGACGAGACCATCCCAGATTCCGCTGGTCGACTGGAGGCACCAATTCCCAGCAGCAGCCTCCAGTTCAGGGTAGCCAGTACGGCCAGCAGCGAGAGACTCACCAACAGCCCCAGCCCCAGTACAACAGCAGCAGTCATCCCACCACCAGTAGTATGGTCCTTGTCCTTATCAGCAGGGATAGCCTTGAGGCAAGAGTAGCCTTAGCAGCAGTATCATCCGCAGTACCCCTCTCACCCTCATCAGCAACAGCAGCCTCACTACCAGCGAGGCCACCCGTCAGGTTCTCATGGGCCGACCTATGAGAACCCCACACTTGATGATTTAGCCCGTCACATGACTGAGCAGCAGGATACCTTTCGACGGGAGATGGACGAGTTTCGTCAGGAGATGAGGGAGATTCTGAGAGGGAAGGCCGTCATCCCTGCCCAAATCGAGCCCAATACGAACAGCCTCAAGAGGAAGTCTGAGCAGGTAGAGTTCACTGAGATTACCACTCCTAGTGCTTCACTTGGTGATATGTCTGCATACATGTTTGATGTTGATTTTGTTACACTTAGGAGAGGTAGGATGCCAGCAGGCGGTGCCTCATCTGAGCGACGATCCCACGCCACTTCAGGAGTGTCAGGCGAGGAGGAGAGCGGTGCTGATGCCGCTCAGGAGCATGATGATGTCGGTGGTACTGATGCCACCAAGGATGTTGATCCAGCTGATGGTACTGAGGCTGTCATTTCACCAGATGGAGGAGGTGGTATTGATGCCACCAGACAAGTTGCCGAGCCAGAGCGTGGTACTGATGCCACAAGTCTAGATGCCGAGGGTGCAGCTGAGGCCATCGTTTCCAGTTCTACGGCTAGTCCTATTGTTTTTCTGCTATTCATGTACCTCAGGACATTTCTGCAAATAAAGGAAAGGGTTTGTTATTTTTGGATCCACATGTGTTGATTGATGATGTATGTGTGGATTCTACCGTGTTTGAGTAGCCTAGACCCATTCCTAGTCCTTCATCTGAGAAGGACCCAACCGTCCCCTTTCCCCAAGCACTCTGCTTGCCTAAGGGGCATAAAAAAGACCTAAAAAAGTCCCACCACTTAGAGTTCAGCCAGCACATAATGGACTGATTTCATATTCAGCTGACTCTACAGGAGGCCTTGGAGCACATACCTCTCTTCCAGAGATCACTCGGAGACAGGACCACAGTTCAGAGGAAGAGGTGGAACCATCACTCAGAGATCCATGTGCTTACTCGCGCCACATGCTTTGCGATCCAGAACCGTCTGCCAGCCAAGAGGCCAGATGCAGGAGCCACGTATGTCAGATGCCATATTCAGGAGCAGAGGTTCAATTGTACTCTATTAGACAGCAGGTCTTCGATCAACCTTCTTTCGGCATCCTTGCTCGACCACTTTGAGCTAGGCCCTCTACATTAGAGGAGGACGGTCCTTTAGTTTGCTGATCGATCTGTCAATAGGCCGAAGGAGTTGCTGAAGGACATTGTCGTCACGATTCAGGGCCTGAAATTCCTCGTGGACTTCGTTGTGTTGGACATGGAGATCCCTGAGTCCGTGATCGATACCCCCATCATTTTAGGATGCCCGTTCTTGGTCACAGCCAAGGTAGTGTCCGACCATGATAGCGAGAAAGTGTACTTTCGCGTCGAGGGCGAGAGTATACAAATAGAGATGGTTGAGGAGACTAGAGCCAGAGATGTCGGTTGCTCAGAGTCGACTTTCGATTCAGAGTAGATGACAGAGGCAGGGTGAGACATCTACCAAGACTGTGATTTTTTGATCACAGATGACGAGGCAGTTTGGGCAGATCCAGTCGTACAGGCCATCCTCTCACCTTCAGAGTTTGCTGATGCAGAGACGCTAGTAGAGGAGAGCTTGGAGAGCGCATTCCTAGTCCAGGATACCTCTCAAGCAGCAGAGCAGGTTCCCGATCGTGAGGCAGATTTTAGGTGTGATTCTGATACAGATCCCTTGGAGTCAAATTTAGACTGGGCAGAGTTGGATGATTTGATACCTTGTCTGACGTCTACAGAGCCTACAACTAGGGAGGAGGCTGATCCCACACAGAGCAGAGACACACCAGCAGAGCAGCCTTCGCCAGATTCAGATTGTGAGCGAGAGTTCTCATTCTCCCATGCAGATTTGGCAGCATTCACTCAAACCTTTCAGAGGCCAGATCCACCAGCACCTACTTGTCTAGAGCTGAAGCCGCTACCGTCATCGCTGAAGTATAGGTTCCTTGCGAGTGAGCATGAGATGTACCCAGTCATTATCTCTGTTGATTTGACTGGAGAGCAGGAATCCCGTCTGATGGGGGTTTTTGAAAAGAACCGCAAGGCGATAGGACAGAGTGTAGCCGATCTCCAGGGGATAAGTCCGGCAATGTGCTCCCACCATATCTATCTTGAGGAGGACGCGAAGCCTTCGCATGAGTTCCAGCGGCAGCTAAACCCGAATCTTTGAGATGTTGTCATGAAGGAGATCTCGAAATGGTGGAGCGTCGATTTTATCTACCCCATCTCCGACTCCAAATGGGTCAGTCCGTTGCATGTGGTGCCCAAGAAGACGGGCATCACCGCAGTTGTTAGTGAGTCTGGGGAGGAGATCGCTATCCGGTTACCCACTTCTTGGCAGGTCTGTGTGGACTACAGATGATTGAACTAGGCCACTAAGAAGGATCATTTACCCCTACCTTTTATTGATCAGATTATTGAGAGGCTGGCAGGGAAGAGCCATTACTATTTCTTAGACGGGTACTCCAGATATAATGAGGTGGTCATCGTGCCCGAGGACCAGGACAAGACCACCTTCACATGTCCCTTCGGGACATATGCTTTCAGACACATGCCATTTGGATTGTGCAACGCTCCGGCGACATTCCAGAGATGCATGATGTCCATCTTCTCGAACATGGTGGGGGAGTGCTTGGAGGTCTTCATGGATGATTTCTCGGTCTACGGCGACAGGTTCGATTCTTGTCTTGACTGCCTAGACCGAGTCCTTCAGCGATGCATTGAGGTTCACCTTGTGCTTTCTTGGGAGAAGAGTCACTTCATGGTGACTCAAGGGACGGTGCTTGGCCATATCATCTCCAATAGGGTCATGGAGATTGATCCGTCCAAGATGGAAGTCATTAGAAAACTCAATCCACCATCCAACTTGCGGCAGTTACGATCTTTTCTGGGGCATGTCGGTTTCTACCGACAATTCATACATGATTTTAGCAGGATTGCCCGACCGTTGACTGATCTGCTGACGAAAGACGCTGAGTTCATTGTGGATGATAAGTATCTGACGTCATTGAGACTCTCAAGAGTCTAGTTGTAGAGGCTCCTGTCCTCCAGTCGCCTAATTGGTCTCTCCCATTCGAGATCATGACGGATGCCTCCGACTTTGCTGTAGGGGCCGTGCTGGGACAGAGGAGGGATGAAGTCCCCTTTGCTACTCACTACGCTAGACAGACTTTGGATGCCGCTCAGCGGAACTACACCGTGACTGAGAAGGAGATGCTAGCCGTAGTATTCGCCCTAGATAAGTTCAGATCTTACATCATTGGATCTAGAGTGACCATCTTTACTGATCATACCGCCATCAGGTACCTCATGGCAAAGAAGGATGCCAAAGCCAGATTGACTAGATGGATCCTTCTACTACAGGAGTTTGATATAGAGATTAAGGATAAGCCTGAAGTCAAGAATGTGGTGGCGGATCATCTCTCCCGATTGGAGTTTCTTGAGGATTCTGAGCAGATCGAGCCTATTTGTAAGACCTTCCCAGATGAGGCGATACTTGCTATCGCCTCTCTCCCATGGTATGCCGATATTGTGAACTTTCTTGATGCCAAGAAAGTTCCACAAGATTGGCCCATGCAGCGACTTGAGACCTTCCTCGCGAAGGCCAAGTTCTACCATTGGGAGGATCCCGTCCTTTATCATGAAGGAGGGGATAGCGTCTGGCGTAGGTGCATTCCTCAAGAGGAGCACACAGTGTCCTCACTTACTGCCACAAGCTTGAGGCAAGAGGACATCACTCTGGGAGGAGAACAGCACAGAAAGTGCTCCAATCCGGCCTATGGTGGCCTACTCTCTTCAAGGACTCTGATGAGTTCGTGAAGAGATGTACTGACTGTCAGAGGATGGGCACTTGTGGACAGCGTGATATGATGCCGATGCAGCCCATTCACTTCTGTGAGGTTTTTGACACATGGGGCATCGATTTCATGGGTCCATTCCCTAAGAGTCAGGGATACGAGTACATTATGTTGGTCGTTGATTATGTGAGTCGTTGGGTTGAGGTCATCCCCGCACAAACTGTAGATGCTAGGACTGTTTGCCGATTTTTGAGGAAGAATATCATTTCACAGTTCAGGGTACCTCGAGTGTTGATTTCTAATGGGGGGTCTCATTTCATCAACGACAAGGTAAAGGCACTTGCTAGCGAGTTCATCATAGACCATCGAGTAGCTACACCGTATCACCCTCAGACCAATGGTCTTACTAAAGTGTTGAACAGGGAGATCAAGACTATATTGCAGAAGGTCGTTTGCCCTGACTGAAAGGAATGGTCACAGCTTTTGGACTTGGTCTTGTGGGAATATAGGACGTCCTTCAAGACTCCTTTGGGTACATCTCCCTTTCGCCTCATTTATGGCAAGCCCTGCCATTTACCTGTTTAGCTGAGACATAGGTCACTTTGGGCAGTCACAGATATACTTTTGGATCCAGTGAGTGTAGGAGATCAGAGGAGGGCAGAGTTAGCAGCCCTGGAGGAGCTTCGTGATACAGCCTTTTCGAGCAACCTACATTATAAGGAGAGAGTGAAGGAGTGGCATGATTCTCATATCAGCCACAAGCAGTTTGAGCCAGGACAGAGAGTATGGTTGTTTGATGCTAGGCTTCATTTATTTCCAGGGAAGCTACAGAGCAAATGGAAGGGACCCTATTTGGTCAGAAAGGTACATGACAATGGGAGTATTGATATATCTGAGTTGTCTTCTGAGAGTACCTTTCGTGTTAACGGGCAGCGGCTCAAACCATATCTAGATCATGAGCCACTGGTCGTTGATGTTACCCCTATTTATTTTGTGTGAGATGTGGTCTCTTGACTCACATCTATTGCATCTCACGCCTGATTATCACTGTTCTCCTGACTTGTATAGATCCAGTTGTCCATATCACACTATTCTTCAATCCAACACCCCATTTCCATCTCTGATTAATCATTCGTACGATGGAGCTCTAGATCTGCCACCTCGTTCCAACCACTTTAGCTACCATCCGCCTCGCCTAACGCTGACACTTCCTTCCCCTTACACTTTCGATTACCCCATACATAGTTGCCCACCTCAATCTTGCATAGATCGAGCAATTCATATCTCAACTCTGCCTTCTCAGGTTGGAGATCATCTCTTAATAATCATTTGACGGTGCTCGATGAGTCCTCAATGTAACTCCTTAGATTTTCATCAAAACATAAACCACTATGATTCAACCATTGAACCAACAACTGTGTGATCATTAAGATGACCATGGTACATAACCCTAATTGTAATAAGAGGCCTTATAGTGCACTCATTCATTTAATCTTAGATAGGGAGTGAAAAATAAATCAATATATTTTAGTGATATATCAAAGATTACAATAAAATTTATTGTCGAAATGGTTCGCCTTGGGCTCACATAGCTAACAATCTCCCACTAGTCTTCAGAACCATTCAGCTACAATATTTTAACCCATACTCATAACATGCTGGTCGAAAACCTTCTGTGTCAAAGGTTTGGTGAGGAGATCAACAATGTTGTTGACAGAGGCCACCTTGATGATGACGATGTTACCACACTTTTGAATATCCCGAATGATGTGGTATTTATTTTCTACACGCTTGCTCTTTTGATGCCATTTGGGTTCTTTCTCTTGAGCAATGGCTCCTTGTTATCGTAGAATAGCGGGATGGGAGTATCAGAGGAAACTACACAATAGGGGTGCACATGGATCGGATTGGTTCAGATTTTAGCTTAATCCATGTCCAATCCAACCTTAAGGGATTTTTGTTTTTTCGAATCCAATCCAATCCACCAGATTTCTAAATCCAACCCGATCCAATCCATCGGATAACGGATAGATTGGTTCAGATTTTATACTTGCAATTTCCCACCCAATAGTCTACTTTACATGTCTATACTTTACAACACACTAGCCATTAGACATTCGAATAATGACTTAAAATTGATTATATGAATAAAAGTAAAGAAAAAAAATACATATCAAGTAAAAGTTGAAGAATTCCATTAATCCATTATTAAAAGTTGAAGACCATAGAATCAAACTAAATGATTATATTGAATTTAAAATTTTATTTTTTATTTAATAAAAAGTGCATTACTTTTTTTTGCAGTTGATTTCTACCAAATGATTCCAATAAAAACAATACATTATCAAATAAGGATACAAAGACAAGTTAAATAAATAAAAATGTGATCTCTTTGATCGAATACTGATGAAGTCCATGATTAACTTAGAATATTAAGCTATGTCAAATCCAACCACCTCACAAGAAAGGTTTTAAAAAGCGTGAGGCATATCGAGGCATTTTTCCAGTATTGCCTAGAGGCGTAAGCCCTCGGTCGTGAAAGAAAAAATTTCATAAAATATAATTATTAATCATAATTACAAATTTCAAGTTTTGAAAATTAAATATTTATGATTAAATATATAATTCCTTGACATTTTAAGGCTAACATCATGGTTTAAACATACAAGTTGTTATATAACACTCTTTTTTTTAACTCTAAATATGTAAGGAGTCAACTAACTATGGATACACAAACACAATAATGGGTAACTCTCCACAAAATTTAAGTTTTGAATAAAATTTAACTAAAGGGACTAGATGTAACACCCATTTTCCAAAATTAGGTGAGATATGTTTGTCATTCAATTGAGACGGATAAGAGAGTAAGCAGTGAATCGGTAATCACTTTTTACATTACCATAAGGATTGTGGATAAAATAATTGATATTGCATGTTATGACCATCTTTATTCGTGCATGCTTTGATGTGTATTAGTTTAGTCCCGATTGAATAGAGAAAAGATGACACATATTTACAAAAATATACGTTTCTAAAATTTAGGTCAAAGTAGGGGACTTCCATCTAAACATTTTAATAAAGAAACCATTTATGCTTGATTCATACTAAAGAGTAGAGGCATTAGATTTAAGGACTCAATACTCGATTTTTTGTTCTTGTTGATCTATAAAGAACATGCATAACAAAGTAAAAATAAGCTTAATCTGTTAATAAACTAAAAAAATTCATTCAATAAATCGTGAGCTTAAGGACTTGAAAATACTTCTCTACAAAATATGAAAAGCTCACAATCACATACATGAGGCAGTGCCTCGAGGCATATGCCTCGAGGTGCACGCCTCACTGAGGCTGCATGAGGCTATAGACTCGAGGTGTTTTTCCTTGAAAAGGCCTCGAGGCATATGCTTCAACGCCTCGAGGCATGTTTTTAAAAACAATGCTCACAAGAACATCCTTCATGGTTCTATAATATATCACAAAAAAAGAGAATCATATAACATTCATACTCAATTGATTATGCAAGACAAAACTAACTTAAATATAGCCAACCAATTAAGCATCATTCTTCTCATTTAAAATGGACTTGAACTTGAATTTATTTATAAGATTATATCTATAGTCAAAATATGCAAATCTATGAAAACATGAATAAAAAATATGTATCAAATTAAAAATCAAATTAAAAATAAAAATATGTCATGAGACGAACATCTTCATTTTACTTCTTAGTTAATGGTTCAGGAAGCTCAGTATCCTAACGAGATTAATGATTTCCTTTACTTCATGTTTGTTTTGACTCTTAAGGAAGTCATCCTCCATAAATTTTACATCTCTAGAGACGAATACCTTATGAGTTTCAGGGTCATAAAGTTGATATCCAAATACCATCCTTTACATACCCAATGAAGGAATACTCTTAAGTGCGAGATTCAAGCTTACTTGCATCTACATTCTTTGTATGGACCAAGCGGCCCTAAATCCTCAAGTGTCTAACACTGGATTTGGTTCCATACCAAAACTCATGAGGAGTTTAGGTATGGACTTGCTAGGAATCTTATTCAAGATATATATTGCAGTCTCTACTGCATATCCTCATAAACTAAGTGGTAAATGTACTTTACTCATCATTTAACGGACCATGTCCATAATAGTCCTATTGCGTCTTTCAACAACATCATTAAATTGGGGATTTTCAGGAGAAGTGAGATTGGAGACAATTCCTCTCTTTTTGAGGTATTCCTTGAACTCATGTGAGAGGTACTCGCCAACTCGATCAGATCGAATTCATTTAATCTTCATATCGGTTTGGTTCTCAACCAAAGCCATTAACTCTTTGAACTTTTCAAAGGTTTCGGATTTATAACGCATTAGGAAGATAAACATGTATCGTGAATGGTCATTAATAAACATCAAATAATATCGATATCTATTTCAGGTGGTATTAAAGAGATCACATATATCCGTATGTATTAGGTCAAGAATACCTTCGCATCTTTTTACCCTGTTACGGAAAGTCATCCTAGTCATTTTACCTTGAATATAATGTTCACATGTAGGTAAAGTTTGGATTTGTAGAAAATCGAAGGGTCCACCCTTTATCAATCTATTGATCCTATTAATAGATAAATGATCAAGCCTTTGATGCCAAATCATGTTAGAATGATTTCCATCCTCTCTGGTTGTTTTAGAGTTTTTATTAGTGGTAGTAACATTCATGACATTCTCATCAATGCACAATTCATAGAGTTCACCAGAGAACACTATCCGCAATATATTTATCATAATGACTTATGACAAGTTTATTTCATAATAGAAATGAATATCTATTTCTAACTAACTTAGATATAGATATTAAGTTCCTTCTAACATATGGAACATAAATACATTCTTTATGTACTAGGACTCTCCCCACTAGATAATGATAGTCTGTACGTCCCGACGACGACTGCTGCAATAGTTACGTCAAATCCCATCCAGATGACTATCTCACCTTCATCAAGATTTCCAGCTCCTGAAATAGATGCACCAAATTGCATACATGAACAGAAGCACCAGAATCGATGATCCAACTACCTTATCATCCTATTATAAAATTAGTTTCAATGATGAAAGTAGAAATACCTGCTAGGTCTTTACCTTTCTCCGCAGATTTAAGGTACTCTAAGCAGTTATTCTTCCAATGCCCCCGGCTTCTTGCAGTGATGACAAACGTCGATCTTCTTTGATGCCATCAGTGTGGAAGTGTTAGAAGATGAGCCAACACCTTGATTCTTCTTCTTCTTTTTCTAGGCCGGACCCTTCCAAGGCCTTGCTTCCAGCCACTCTTGCCTTTGACCTATGCAATCATTGCACTGCTAGAGGGATTCTCTTTCTTCATAATCTTCTGTAGACCTTAATGAAGCTATGAGTTCAGCATTATATATTATCAATTTATTCATGTGGTAAGATACCACATAAGTGGTGAAAGACTTAGGGAGTGACAACAGAATGAAGTCGGACTGCATGTCTGTGTCTATCTCAGCCCCGAGAGTCTCCAGCTTCGAGAGGTAACCAAACATTTTGATCACATGCTCTCAGCTTGAAGTCCCTTCCTGCATTTGCAGCGAATAAGTTCTTTCATGACATTATAGCATTGTGTGCGGTTTACATCACTGAACATCTCTTTCAGATTTTGCATTATATCATACCAATTATCCGTCGTCTCCACATATTGCCTCTATAGCACATTGGAGAGAGATTCCAGAATATAAAATTTGGTCAATGAATAATCTTCATCACATTTTTCATTGTACTTGATTTCTTCGTGTGTCTTAGGATTTGTGTGCTTGTTCTTGGATAAGACATAAGAAATGCGATCCACAGATAGAACACAATCCAAATTACGGATCCAATCCGAGTAATTTGGGACTGTCAACTATTTGACCTCGAGGAGCCTACTGAGTGGGTTCATGGACTTTATTTTCTGAAATTAAGAATGCACTATATTAGAATATATAAATAACTATATATTCAATATCAAATTCTTTGATTAAGGATTTTTAATCAAATTGGTCTTTCCTTTTCAATTCTGAAAGCTCATCCCCTTAATCACTTTCAAAGCAAGAGATATACTTATCGCTATATCTCTAGCAGGAACTGGGATCCCTTTTTTACCTTTATTACATCCCAATAATATGAGAATCTGCGATTGGGATAATAATAAGCAGGAACACATCATGCCTTTCAAGTCCAATTTTCATTTCCCAATTCGATCTTTAACACCCAAACCCATAGCCCCAAGGCAATGTTGACCCACCGTTTATTGAACCAACTATCAATAGGATTAGAACTTGCTATTCACAATCCAATATCGCCCCAATAATACGAGGAATCGATATTGAGGTCACTACACATATGTCCTTACTCTTTTGAGAAGCAAAGAGCCTGATCCATGTGCGCTTGTATGCAGGAGCTGTCACATCGGACATGCGTCTCCTATACACTATCCATGGAGACTAAACCCTTCTTCTTGATGGAAGATCATGGATGTCACTTATGTGATCCTCCATATCATGTTTAAATTTTAGTTAATTATTATGAATCATATTCACATAATTAATTCTTCCAAGGGAAACACAACTCTATTCATAATAGAGTATTTGAATTGAATCTAATTAATTTAATAATATTAAAATAATTATCAATCCAATTCAATCAATCAATAAAACAATTAGAATCTGTTTGATATTACTATATAGTATAGACCCTTACAAGTATGCATTATTCTATATTTTAATAAAGAGTAAAACTTGACTTACTCATATTATTTTTTCCTCAAAAACGGATCCGACTAATACACTCGAGTTATATTGTGAGGGAGCATTTCCTTGACATGCAAGGCTCTAATTAGTAAACCAAGCCAACATACCAAGACTAGACACCTTCACCATTTCGATTGAAAATAATACAAAATAATGCCAATGTACTTGTGGTTTTAATGATCAACTTTAATGACCGGTATTATACTATATAATAATCACTCAAAAATAGTAGGAATCTTAAAACAATTAAGATCCTAAGTTTCTAAGCAAATCAAGCAACCATATTTTGCATGTAAAAATTGTCCTACAACTATTGTAGGATAAACTAGCGTTTTCATGAAACATACATTCAATGGCCAATGATTTGATCAATTATTTTTATAATTATTAGGCATCATAATTAATCAAGGTAAATTCATAATTACCATGATTTCCATTAAATAACAAACACATAAGCAAAGAGATTTGATGATCTAATCATCATCCGACCCATCTCCACTAAATGTGCAATATCTAGGGCAAATAGAGTCAGAATCGCGTAAAATAAATTGGAGAAATTTGTTGGTTTGATTATATACTTAATTCAGTGTTTATTTCATGTTTCATTACGAGAAAACAACTATCAAAATTAATTTTCTTACAGATCTGCAAAAATAATTTCGTAACTGGAACTCTTCGAATCATATTCATGCACTTTTGGTACCAATATTACTATTTTTGAGATATATTTATACAGTCTAAATAAATTTCAATAATAAAAAAATCCCAAACAGTGCATAAGTAGTAGGTTTTATTTTAGCGAAAAAACCAAATCGAATCTTTTATCCAATGCAAAAAAAATGAGTCTCGTGTATCTGAAACACGAACTAGATTCACCTAAGGTTTTGGATCATACCCAATACCTCGACCAAGGTTCTGATACCACTTGAAGGTTATGGAGAAAATCTTAATCACATCACGGAAGCATGAAGATCACAACATATACTATTGGGAGCGACTAGTCGTACTAGTTGCTCGGAGCAACAGAATTTAAAAATTTAAACGATGAAGCCACATGATCTGAGAACACTTCTTGAATCATTTCACCTACACTACATAGAAGATATATGCATACCTCTCGAAGCATGGTTATGATCTAAACCTCTAAATGAAGAGATCACCTGTCTCAAATCCGACCCAATGGAGAAGACACTTACGAGCACGTTCATGGGACACATCCTTCTCGCAATCCAAGATATGAATCCAAATGATGGATCTCTTAATTTCATAACATGAAATCCAAGGTCTTCTTTGCGTACTAGAAGCACCGAGGAAGATAAAGATCCAGAAGCATTCGAAGCGGCGGTACGACAATGTAGCGACGACGACAATCCTCTCCAGGTCACAAAATGGATGGCCACTTAGAGAGAGAGGGTGGTGGTGCGTGTATGATGATGAGAAAGAGAGAGAGGGGGCGTGTATGGTGATGAGAAAGAGAGAGAGAGAGAGAGAGAGAGAAAGAGCTTGTGAATTCTATGTTGTAAAAGAAGAGATACGGTTGCCTCTTCATTTATAATATTTTGGAAGTCCATGGATCTCAATCCATGGACAATACAAATCCAATTTTGAGATTGATTTGTGTTTCTTTCAATGGCCATGATGTTGTTGTAAAAATATAACAACAATTAATATAACTAAATTACCTATATGTTGAATAAATCATCAAATATAAATTAATTCAATCAAATCAATATACCATGAAGGATTAGGAAGGAGGAAACCCTCATTCCAATTAAGGAGGGATGAGCATCTTGACTCCTAAGTCAAGAGTGGTCGTCTACCCTCTTGATATGGAAAGGAGGCTTCTCATTCCTATTATATGAGATCTTATATCTCATATAATCCTTCATTATAGAAAACAACCTTTACTGTATATTATTCGCAAAAATAATTCCAAATTATTTTGTGAAATATCAATCATGCCATTACAAATTTGTGAATTACATTTACAACCCAAAATAAAATGGAAATTACATTTTCAATTAATTGTCCAATGTGAATTCAATTCACATCAACATTTAAATTATAGATGTTATTTACAAATTGCTCTCTTATATATTATAAATTATATTTATAATATATATGATTAATATGGATAGTATTAACCACATTATTCATATCCATGATAATTATTTTACATTTAATTATATTGGATCATCATTATCACGCATCTAATCAATATGAATCAAATTCGTATTATTCACGATAATTATATCTCATTAATTATCTATTTCTCTATTCTTGGATATACATTACATCGATGGAATTATTTTGAACTCTTTCAAGAATAATGCACTTTCTTCGTTGATACTTGGAGATAAGGATAGTGAGATTATATGTTCCACATATAATGACTTGGATATTGAAATCATATCTCAAATACAGATCTCAAGGACCTCTCATAGATGCTTGATTAAATCAAGGCCGTATATCTAATCTTCTCATCGCATCTGAATCTCATTCACATCAATGTCCAACATTTAGACTAAGATTGGATCACTTCTCTACTGAGAGGAGTCACTAAAATCCAGACATGTTTCATCACTCCATCGGAATGAAGCATCATGGCTATACAATCGTTTATTGATTACATCACCCTCAAGTATTCCTAATACATGTACATCCTGCATACTGGAAGACCTAGAATAAATATGAAGATATATATCATTTTGACACGGTCATCTTCAGGATTTTATCATTAAGTTTCTCATTCGGTCATTGGGAGTTGGTATAGATCATATGCTTTCCAAAATCATATATCATACCTACAAATTTTTGTCATGCTTCCAAAGCAAGATGACCATGCATGGAATTTGATTGGTCCCAATAACTCATGAGTGATCTCATGTCTTCCAATTCACAAGTGAACACGTATGATCCCTTTGAGAGATCCTATTACTCATATGCCCTTGTATGCACACCAGCTCACCGATATATAGACCTTGATTAGGCCATCAACCTATCGGTCTGCCAAATGTACAAACTCAAACATATAACAATACATCTGTCTCCAGTTAGAGGATGCATGCCTATATCATGATAGTATATGACATATGTCTTGGTTATCATGATCTCGTTAAGTCAACTCTTTGACCTAACTTATCTGGCACCTCCGAATCTCTATTCTTGTGTAGAGGACCTGCATCAAGAGGTCAGTCATATATCAACCTTTAGAGAAGGATTTCCATCTCCTTCTCATGATAGAGATCATCTCTTAATAATCATTTAATGGTGCTTGACGAGACATCAATCTAACTCCTTAGATATTCATCCAAGCACATGCCTTTATGATTTAAACATTGAATCAACAGTTGTATGATCATTATGATGACCATGGTACATAAGCCTAATTGTACTAAGGGACCTCATAGTGCATTAATTCGTTTAATTCAGACATGGGGTGAAAAATAAATCAATAACTTTTATTGATATCTCAAAGATTACAATAACATTTATTGTATAAATGGTGTGCCTCGAGATGACATGGCTAACCACTACATGCTTTACATACAAGTGTGTCTATCTGCACAAGTTTTGTTATCATCAAAATATGTATGCTCATTGACTAATAATCTCCCCACTTATGCATGGACTAACAAAATGTCCATTAATACAATTAGGATTATGTACGAAGGTGGTATTGATGTCACATAGTTGTTGATCTAAAATGCATCATGGATGCTGGTGTAGGGTTGTAGATCAAAAGAAATAGACCGATGATACAATTGGCATCATCAAATGATAATCAAGAATGATCTCCAGATTAAGAAAGAGTTGAAAATCCTTCTCTAAAGTTTTATTTCTGACTTACCTCTTGAAGCATGTACTTTGCATATGAATAGAGATATGGATATTTCAAATTAAACAAGTCAAAAATGTTGACCAAAGGCAACATGTTGACCAAAAAGCCAAAATATTGACTTTGGGTCAAAGTGCTGACTTGATGAGGTTGGGATGACTTAAAACATGAATCATAAATGTCAAGAACATGCATACATCCTTTGATCAGAGACAAATAGACATCTATATGTCAAGTTATGTACAATTGACAAATCATTAGGTTGATGACCTGACCAAGGTTTATATACCGATGAGTTGGTTTGCATATATATATATATATATATGTATGTATATATGTATGTATGTATGTATGATATGTATGATCCATCGAAGGAATCATACACTTGGAGACAGAGCTCAATCATCATATACTGCGATCAAACAGAATTCCATGCATGGTTATCTTGTTTATGAAAGAAGGCCTAAATCCGGAAATGTCAATATGTGTTGTTAGAATGCATATGATTGATATCGTCGACCAATGATCAATTGGGAAATCTATTGATATTATCCTAGAAGGATACAATAAAATAAAGGTTTGAACTTTGGGTTTATCAAAGTCTTCTAGTATGTAGGACGCTTGAGGTTTGAGAATATTTTAGGTTAATACACTCAAAATAGATTATGCATCATGACACTTCCAATTTAAGGAAGTAATGAAACCGAATGGATTTCAGTGACTACTTTGTGGCTAATTGAGTGAGAATTATTAAATTAATTCTCATTTCATAAACTCATTTATGGTGTCCATTTCTAGATCCAAGTGTTGGAAACGCAACCCACTTCCATAACCAATTTCTAAGATCCAAATGGTGCGGACAAATGACTACACATGTAAAAGGAATTGGAACCCATTTCTATAGCCCATTTTTGAGCTACAAAGTGTGCGGAGAAATGGAAATGGAAAATGGATTCTAATAATTGAAAAGCATTCGACTAAAATACCTGAAGTGATTTTAACCCTGCAAATGGATGAATATCTAGTTTTCAAGCCACCATACATGGGTAGTATAATCTCCCTGACATTGTCTCCATGTATCTGCGATTGTTGCTCACGAGTTCAGGTTGGATTAATACTCGTACATTGAGATATCAATACCAAGATAAAAATTGTTTTTAACATTGATATGAGAATACGTGGATATATTTCACATATCAGCTATAATATGAATATAGATTCATAATAATGAATATTATATGGATATAATTCATATGCACATATTCAAAACGTATGTGCATATGATTCACATAATAAAATGTGAATTGGATTTACATTTTATTTTAGACTAAGAGATTGGTTTCGTTTGTTGGAAGGATATTTTTTTATAAATATTCTAATATTGACATTTATATTTAATTAATTAAGAGGTAGTCAAATTAAATTTCAGATCCTTATTGAAATTGAAATAAGTGAGATAGAGAGCCATGTGGATGTCCATCATGATTGTCATGTGGATATCTACCATGCATGCCATGTGAATGTTGGAGGTCAATTGGCTAGCCTCTTTCCTTCTTGGTTTAGGACTCTCTTAGTTGATTTTAGTTTTAGATAGTAATGTTGGCTAATTAATTAGCCAACGACTTG
The DNA here is from genome assembly GCA_037367405.1 of Ottelia alismoides. Lineage (NCBI taxonomy): Eukaryota > Viridiplantae > Streptophyta > Magnoliopsida > Alismatales > Hydrocharitaceae > Ottelia > Ottelia alismoides. The sequence continues at coordinate 215,746 of JAZKJV010004827.1, read as the reverse complement.
AAGGATTAGGAATCTATCGTAGCCATCCAAAGTGGGATCAAAGGACTACATTAGTGGACTTGCCCATGGAGAGTAGGACTCTCCATGGACGTCCACCTTTGTAATTAAAAGAGGGGATAAACCGCTCTTTCCATGTTCATTCATTCAATTCCCAATAGTCTTGAAGGTAAATAAGAAGAGAAGAATTTTCTTTTACCATCCACATCCTCTCCACACCAAAACCCCAATTGTCCACCATATTGCTGAAGGATTTGGAGAGATCCTCAAGCGCATCACGGAAGCGTGAGCGTCGTATCGGATACGACGAAGAATGACTAGTCATACTAGTTGTTCGGTGCAGCGGAATTTAAAAAAATTTATTCGATGAAACCACATGATCCAAGAACCATTCTCGGATCGTTTCATCTATAACCACAACAAGCATAATGCAATAACTCTTGAAGCGTGGTTGATCGAGTCTCTAAGAGAAGAGACCTCCTGTCTCAAGTCCGATCGTCGGAGAGATCGCTTGCGAGCGCGGGGATGAACCGCGATGTCCTCGCAATCCAAGAAGTTGATCCAAGCACGGTTGCTCCTAATCTCGTCGCACGAGATCGAACGTCTCCTTCGTAGGCGAATCACTCAAAGTAGACGAAGAACCGCAGAGCGTCGAAGCGGTAGCACGAGGGCATGGGCGACGACGATTCTCTCCACCAAGGTGGACGGCCACCAAGAAGAAGGGGGAGAGAGGGCTGTCGAGTATGAGAGAAAGAGAGAGAGAGTTTTGCTACAATAGCATGTGTAAAGAGAGAGCCAAGAATGCCTCTCTATTTATAGGGTTTTGGGATCCATGGATCTCAATCCATGTGTCATATAAAATCAATGGTTGAGATTGATTTATGACAATCCAATGTTCAAGATTGTTGTTGGTAAAAGCCAACAACTTGTGATTTAATTTTGATTAAATATATTTGATAAATCAAATAAATATAATACCAAATTAAATCACACAAATAGAGAGAGAGAAAATAAGGGAGATACACCTTCCTCTTTGGAAGGGGGGACGGCCACCAATTCCCTCAAGGAATTGGTGCCGCCCCCTCCTTTCCAAAAGGGGAGGGTAATCTCCTTGATTTTCTCTCCATCCAATTTCCAACAACAATTTGTTGGTATTTTAATTCTCCAAAATAATTCTCAATTAATTTTGGGAATATTTCAATCTTGACATTGAATTATTGTGAATCAAATTCACAACCCAAAACAAAATGTAATTTACATTTTCAATTAATTAGACAATGTGTATCCAATACTCATTAATAATTAATCTACTAATATAAATTATATTTATCTCTCTCTAATACATTATAAATCACATTTATAACATATTATGAATAATTGGATATTACTATCCACATTATTTATATCTATAATAATTAAATCACATTTAATTATATTGGATAATATCTCATACATCATGATAATTAAATCACATTTAATTATCAACTTCTCTTTGCTTAGATCTCATGGAATTGTTCTTAAACCATTTAAGAACAATGCTATTTCTCCTCAGATACTTGGAGATAAGGACAGGGCGATTGTATTGTTCCACGTATAGTGACTTGGATATTGAGATCACATCTCAAATCCAGATCCCATGGACCTCTCATAGATGCTTGATTAAATCAAGACCGTAAACCTAATCTTCTCATTTGCATCTGAATCTCATTCAGATCAATGTCCAGTACATGGACTAAGATTAGGTCACTTCTCTAATGAGAGGAGTCACTAAAATCCAGACTTGTTTCATCACTCCCTCGGAATGGAAGCGTCATGGTTATACAATCGTTTATGATCAAATCACCCTTCAGGTATTCCCAATACCTGCACATCTTGCATACTGGAAGACTCATGATCATCATGAAGATAAAGATCACTTTTACACTGTCATCTTCATAGTCTGATCATTAAGTTTCTCAATCTTGGTCCTTGGGATATGGTACAGATCATATGCTTTCACAAAGCATATATCTTACCTTCAAATTCATATCATGCTTCTAAAGCATGATGACCATGCATGGAATTTGGTCAATCCCAATACCTCATGAGTGAGCTCATGTCTCCCGGTTCACAAGTGAACCTGTATGATCCCTTTGAGAGATCATATTACTCATATGCCCTTACATGCACACCAGCTCGCCGGTGTATAGACCTTGATTAGGTCATCAACCTATTGGTCTGCCAAATGTACATGCTCAGACATATAGTAATATATTTGTCTCTGGTCAGAGGATGTTTTCCTGTGATGTGACAATATTCATCATAGGTCTTTGATTATCTCGATCTCGTCAAGTCAACTCATTGACTCGACTAATCTGATACCTCCGAATCAATATTCCTATGTAGAGGACCTGCATCAAGAGGTCGATCAGATATCAGTCTAATGAGATGGGATTGCCATCTCCCACTCAGACTGGAGATCACTACTTGTTAATCGTTGATGATGCTTGATGAGTCCTCTATCTAACTCCTTAGATATTCATACAAGCATCAGCCTCTATGATTCAATCATTAAATCAACAGCTGTATGATTATCAAGTTGGCCATGGTACATGACCCTTATTGTACAGAGGGACCTTATAGTACATTCATTCATTCAATATCAGAAAGGGAGTGAAACAAAAATCAATAACTTTTATTGATAAATCATTTATTACAATAACATTTATTGTAGGAATGGTTCGCCTCGGGCTCACATTGCTAACAATCTCCCACTAGCCCTCAGAACCATTCAGGAACAAGCCTTAAACCCATACTCATTACATGCTGGTCAAAAACCTTCTGTGTCAGAGGTTTGGTAAGAGGATCAACAACGTTGTCGGCAGAGGCCACCTTGGTGATGATGATGTCACCACGCTTTTGAATCTCCCGAATGATGTGATATTTCCTTTCTACGTGCTTGCTCTTTTGATGCCATCTGGGTTCCTTCGCCTGGGCAATGGCTCCCGTGTTATCACAGAGTAGCGGGATGGGAGTATCAGAGGAAACTACGCCAAGCTCCTGAACGAACTTGCGCAACCACATCGCCTCCTTTGTAGCATCCGATGCGGCAATGTATTCGGCTTCTGTTGTTGAATCTGCTGTAGTGTCTTGCTTCTTGCTTCTCCAGCTCACAGCACCACCGTTCAACAGGAACACAAACCCTGATGTCGACTTTCGATCATCAATATCCGATTGGAAGTCAGAATCTGTATATCCCAAGACTTGGAGATCACCATCTCCATAGACCAAGATGTAATCTTGCGTCCGTCTTAGATATTTGAATATGGTTCTTTACTGCATTACAGTGTTGTTCTCCATAGCAGGATTAGTAACGACTTACCACTCCCACTGCATGGCAGATATCTGGCCTAGTACACATCATGGCATACATTAAGCTTCCTACGGCTGATGCATAAGGACATCCAGCCATGGCCTTCTTTTCCTCAACAGTTTGAGGAGCCATTCCTTTAGACAGGTGGATACCATGTCTCAAGGGTAAGAATCCTTTCTTGGAACTATCCATACGGAATCGTTCAAGAATCTTCTTAATGTATCCTTGCTGTGACAATCCCAATATCCTCTTCTCTCGGTTTCTGAACAGCTTCAGACCCAAGATGTAAGAAGCTTCTCCAAGATCTTTCATCTCAAAGGTATGGGATAGCCAAATCTTCACACTGGTCATCATCCCTGTATCATTCCCAATGATAAGGATGTCATCTACATAAAGCACGATGAACACAATGGCGCTCCCACTAAGCTTCTTGTACATACAAGGTTCATCAGGATTCTGCACAAAATCATAACTCTTTATGGTTTCGTCAAATCTGATGTTCCAGCTACGAGAAGCTTGCTTGAGCCCATAGATGGATTTCTTCAGCTTGCATACTTTGCCATCCTCAGTTATGAAGCCCTGGGGCTGCTCCATGTAGATATCCTCCTCGAGATATCCATTGAGGAAAGCTGTCTTGACGTCCATCTGCCAGATGTCATAGTCAAGATATGCAGCTATAGCTAGCAATGCCCTGATGGATTTAAGCATAGCTACAGGAGAGAATGTCTCATCATAGTCGATGCCTTCTCTCTGTGTGTAGCCCTTGGCTACGAGCCGTGCCTTGAAAGTCTCTACTTTCCCATCAGGTCCCCTCTTTCTCTTGAAGATCCATTTGCACCCAATGGGTTCTACCCCTTTAGGTGGATCCTCTAGGGTCCATACACCATTCTTATGCATGGAGTCAATTTCTGACTTCATTGCTAGCATCCATCTATCCATGTCATGATCCGCGAGTGCTTCATCAAATGAAGTAGGATCACTGTCAGTTTCACCTGACACATGGAATCCATACCTTTCTGGTGGTGCAACCACCCTCGAACTCCTTCGAAGAGGTATGGGTGTATCATCTTTATTTACTTCTTCAGTTTCTGGTTCAGGAAGCTCAAAATCCTCAGGAGATTCAATGAGTTCCTTTACTTCATATTTATCTTGACCCTTAAGGAAATCATTCTCCAGAAATTTCACATCTCTAGAAACAAAAACCTTCTGAGTCTCAGGGTTATAGAGTTGGTATCCGATACCATCTCTAACATACCCTATGAAGTAACACTCACGAGAGCGAGATTCTAGCTTGCTTGCATCCACATTCTTTGCATGGACCAAGCAACCCCAAACCCTCAAGTGATTAACACTAGGTTTGGTTCCATACCAGAGCTCATGAGGAGTCTTAGGTACAGATTTGCTAGGAATCTTATTCAGGATATATATTACAGTCTCTACTGCATATCCCCAGAAACTAAGTGGTAAATGTGCTTTGCTCATCATTGAACGAACCATATCCATGATGGTTCTGTTGCGTCTTTCAGCAACACCATTAAGTTGGGGAGTTCCAGGAGGAGTGAGATTGGAAATAATTCCATTCTCTTTAAGGTATTCCTTAAATTCATCTGATAGGTATTCGCCACCTCGATCAGATCGAATTCGTTTAATCTTCCTATCGGTTTGGTTCTCAACCAAAGACTTGAATTCTTTGAACTTTTCAAAGGTTTCAGACTTATGACGTAATAGAAAGATAAACCCGTATCGCAAATGGTCATCAATAAACGTCAAATAATATCGATATCCATTTCGGGTCGCGGTACTGAAGGGACCGCATACATCAGTATGTATTAGGTCAATAATACCTTCACATCTTGTAACCTTGTTACGAAAAGGCATCCTGGTCATTTTTCCTTGAATGCAATTCTTGCAAGTAGGCAAAGGTTGAACCTGTAGAAAATCTAAAGGTCCATCCTTAATTAATCTATTGATCTTATCAACAGACAAATGACCAAGCCTTTGATGTCAAATCTCATTTGAGAGATTTTCATTCTCCCTGGATCTTTTAGGGTTTTTATTAGTGCTTGTAACATTCATAACACTTTTATCAATGCACAATTCATAGAGTCCTCCAGAAGTTAAAATACCATCTGCAATATATTTATCATAACGGTTTATGACTAATTTATTACAGAACAGGAATGAATACCCACTTCTAACTAACTTAGATACAGATATTAAATTCCTTCTGACTTCAGGTACATAAAGACACTCTTTAAGTACTAGGACTCTACCACTAGATAATGATAGTCGACAAGTCCCGACGGTGACTGCTGCAACACTTGCATCAGATCCCATCTGGATGACTATCTCCCCTTCTTCAAGCTTTCTAGTTTCCTGAAACAAATGCAACAAATTGCATACATGAACAGAAGCACCAGAATCAACAACCCAACTTCCTTCTCGTCCGACGAGAAAGCTGGTTTCAATGATAAATGTAGATTTCATACCTGCTGGGGCTTTACCTTTGTCGATCGACTTCAGGTAATCCGGGCAATTACGCCTCCAGTGCCCCGGCTTCTTGCAGTGGTGACAGACGTCGGTTTTCTTCGACGCCATTAAAGTGGATGCATTGGAAGATGAGGCAACACTTTGTCCCTTCTTCTTTCTCTTCTGGGCCGGGCCCTTCCGAGAACCTTGCTTCCGACCGCGCTTCCCTTTGACCTATGCAACCATTGCAGTGCCAGTGGGACCATCTTTCTTCATTACGTCTTCTGCAGACTTTAATGCAGCAAGAAGCCCGGCATTTGTCAGTTCCAGTTTATTCATGTGGAATGACACCACAAAGTTATTGAAAGATTTGGGCAATGACAGCAGAATGAAATCAGATTGCATGTCTGCATCCATCGTTGCCCCCAAAGTCTCAAGCTCCGACAAGTACCCAAACATTTTCAGTACGTGTTCACGGACCGAAGTCCCTTCCTGCATCTCGCAGCGAACCAGTTCTTTCATAACATTGTACCGCTGAGTGCGATTAATATCACCAAACATATCCTTTAGATTCTGCATTATTTCCTGGCAAGTACTCATCTCCACATGTTGCTTCTGAAGAACATTGGAGAGAGAACCCAAGATGTAGCATCTAGCTAAGACATGATCTTCATCATACTTGTCATTGTATGCTTTGTCTTCCTTAGATTTAGGGTTTTCAAGTTTGTTTTCAGAGAGCACATAGCTGATGCGCTCTGCCGAAAGCACAAGCTCCAAATTACGGATCCAATCCGAGTAATTCGGTCCGGTCAATTGGTTGTCCTTCAGAAGCCTGCTCAGTGGGTTCATGGACTTCATTTTCTGAAATTGAGAATGCACTATATTAGAACATATAATCATATATTCAATTTAATTTTATTTGATTAAGGCATTTTAAATCAAATTAGTCTTGCTATGTCAACTATGAAAGTTTATTCCCTTATTCACTTTCAAAGTAGGAGATATACTTACCGATATATCTCAAGCAAGAACTGGGATCTCCTCTTTATCTTTGTTACATCCCAATAATATGAGAAACTGTAACTCCAATAAAGAGAAGCGGGAACACATTCCGCCTTGCAAGTCCAACTTGCATTCCCAATTCGGTCTTTAATACCCAGGCCCACCACCCCTAAGATGATGTTGACCTGTCATTAATTGAACCAACCGTCAACAGGATTAGAACTCGCTATACGCAATCCAATATCGTCCCAATAATATGAGGATCCGATATTGGGGTCACTACGCATACGGCCTTACTCTTTCGAGAAGCAAAGAGTCCGATCCAGATGCGCTTGTATATAGGAGCTGTCACTACATACATGCGTCTCCTATATACAATCCCTGGCGACGGAAACCCTTCGCCTTGACGGGAGACCATGGATGTCACTTATGTGATCCTCCACCTCTTATTCAAATTTAATTAATTACTATGAATCACATTCATATAATTAATTCTTCCAAGGGAATTATTAACTCTAATCATATTAGAGTATTCTCAATTGGATATAATTAACTTAATCATATTAAATTAATTATCAATCCAATTTAATCAATCAAACTTAATTTTATGCTTGAATATATATATGATATTATTATCAAAGTATGTATTAATTCGTATTTTAATAATTAGAAAAATACATCATAATCTCTCAGACATTATCCCGGCCCTACCCGCTGTCATGGCCAGTACCGACGGGAGTGGGGCGGACCACATACGTTGCAACCCGCTGACCAGCGATCCCCGACTAGACACCATATCCACCTCGGGAAAGGATAATGTCAAATTGATTATTTTGTACTTGAGATGATCATCGGTTCTTCAACCGAAATTATACCATATAGTAATCAAAACAATTTTGATTTTAAGGAAATTTGCTAGGCAAATTCCACAGTCCTATTCAAGCAAGAAGTTTGATGATTGTAATTCCAATTATGGTTTAGATCAAATCTAATCAACTAATTGGTTGGGGCCAAGTCAATTAGGAAAATAATCATGTTTCAATATTTCACAAATATTTTTCAAGATTATTTCACGAAATTAACAATTAATTTCATTAATTGACAATCACATGGTTCTTGATTAGGAAAGCAATTTCAGCAGTGACCCCTACTTACTAAAATTAGCATATCTCAATCATATTAAATCCAAATTAAGCAAAGTCAATTTCTAAAGTTTGCTAATTTGATTTAGGACAGAACCTAAATGATGTTTCACGCATTTCGAGGCAAGTCTAAACAGTACTTAACATTTTAATCACGTTCAGATTCACAGTTCCCGCAACAGTGCATACATGTTCATTAAAACGACCATATCTCGAGCATACGAAATCCGATTTATGCAAACTCAGATCCTATGGTTTTCTTATTTAATGGGGAACATAATCCAAGTATAAAATTCGTGTTTAAACGATTTAAACAGTGCCGAATTTATTTACTAAACAGATCTGCGAAATCAAATGCGATGAAAACTTTCGCGACCTTAGCGAACCCAAGTCGTCCTTGGTTAACGAATCACTATTCGAAACCGTCGACCTAAGGCTCTGATACCACTTGAAGGATTTGGAGAGATCCTCAAGCGCATCACGGAAGCGTGAGCGTCGTATCGGATACGACGAAGAACGACTAGTCATACTAGTTGTTCGGTGCAGCGGAATTTAAAAAAATTTATTCGATGAAACCACATGATCCAAGAACCATTCTCGGATCGTTTCATCTACAACCACAACAAGTATAATGCAATACCTCTTGAAGCGTGGTTGATCGAGTATGTAAGAGAAGAGACCTCCTGTCTCAAGTCCGATCGTCGGAGAGATCGCTTGCGAGCGCGGGGATGAACCGCGGTGTCCTCGCAATCCAAGAAGTTGATCCAAGCACGGTTGCTCCTGATCTCGTCGCACGAGATCGAACGTCTCCTTCGTAGGCGAAGCACTCGAAGTAGACGAAGAACCACAGAGCGTCGAAGCGGTAGCACGAGGGCACGGGCGACGACGATTCTCTCCACCAAGGTGGACGGCCACCAAGAAGAAGGGGGAGAGAGGGCTGTCGAGTATGAGAGAAAGAGAGAGAGAGAGTTTTGCTACAATAGCATGTGTAAAGAGAGAGCCAAGAATGCCTCTCTATTTATAGGGTTTTGGGATCCATGGATCTCAATCCATGTGTCATATAAAATCAATGGTTGAGATTGATTTATGACAATCCAATGTTCAAGATTGTTGTTGGTAAAAGCCAACAACTTGTGATTTAATTTTGATTAAATATATTTGATAAATCAAATAAATATAATACCAAATTAAATCACACAAATAGAGAGAGAGAAAATAAGGGAGATACACCTTCCTCTTTGGAAGGGGGGGACGGCCACCAATTCCCTCAAGGAATTGGTGCCGCCCCCTCCTTTCCAAAAGGGGAGGGTAATCTCCTTGATTTTCTCTCCATCCAATTTCCAACAACAATTTGTTGGTATTTTAATTCTCCAAAATAATTCTCAATTAATTTTGGGAATATTTCAATCTTGACATTGAATTATTGTGAATCAAATTCACAACCCAAAACAAAATGTAATTTACATTTTCAATTAATTAGACAATGTGTATCCAATACTCATTAATAATTAATCTACTAATATAAATTATATTTATCTCTCTCTAATACATTATAAATCACATTTATAACATATTATGAATAATTGGATATTACTATCCACATTATTTATATCTATAATAATTAAATCACATTTAATTATATTGGATAATATCTCATACATCATGATAATTAAATCACATTTAATTATCAACTTCTCTTTGCTTAGATCTCATGGAATTGTTCTTAAACCATTTAAGAACAATGCTATTTCTCCTCAGATACTTGGAGATAAGGACAGGGCGATTGTATTGTTCCACGTATAGTGACTTGGATATTGAGATCACATCTCAAATCCAGATCCCATGGACCTCTCATAGATGCTTGATTAAATCAAGACCGTAAACCTAATTATCTCATTTGCATCTGAATCTCATTCAGATCAATGTCCAGTACATGGACTAAGATTAGGTCACTTCTCTAATGAGAGGAGTCACTAAAATCCAGACATGTTTCATCACTCCCTCGGAATGGAAGCGTCATGGTTATACAATCGTTTATGATCAAATCACCCTTCAGGTTTTCCCAATACCTGCACATCCTGCATACTGGAAGACTCATGATCATCATGAAGATAAAGATCACTTTTACACTGTCATCATCATAGTCTGATCATTAAGTTTCTCAATCTTGGTCCTTGGGATATGGTACAGATCATATGCTTTCACAAAGCATATATCTTACCTTCAAATTCATATCATGCTTCTAAAGCATGATGACCATGCATGGAATTTGGTCAATCCCAATACCTCATGAGTGAGCTCACGTCTCCCGGTTCACAAGTGAACCTGTATGATCCCTTTGAGAGATCATATTACTCATATGCCCTTACATGCACACCAGCTCGCCGGTGTATAGACCTTGATTAGGTCATCAACCTATTGGTCTGCCAAATGTACATGCTCAGACATATAGTAATATATCTGTCTCTGGTCAGAGGATGTTTGCCTGTGATGTGACAGTATTCATCATAGGTCTTTGGTTATCTCGATCTCGTCAAGTCAACTCATTTACTCGACTAATCTGATACCTCCGAATCAATATTCCTATGCAGAGGACCTGCATCAAGAGGTCGATCAGATATCAGTCTAATGAGATGGGATTGCCATCTCCCACTCAGACTGGAGATCACTACTTTTTAATCGTTGATGATGCTTGATGAGTCCTCTATCTAACTCCTTAGATATTCATCCAAGCATCAGCCTCTATGATTCAATCATTAAATCAACAGTTGTATGATTATCAAGTTGGCCATGGTACATAACCCTTATTGTACAGAGGGACCTTATAGTGCATTCATTCATTCAATATCAGAAAGGGAGTGAAACAAAAATCAATAACTTTTATTGATAAATCATTTATTACAATAACATTTATTGCAGGAATGGTTCGCCTCGGGCTCACATTGCTAACAATTGCCATATTCTTCCCTTACATTGGCTTGACCAATCATGAGAGTTGTCACTTTCTTCTTCATGATTTGTATACGTTTAGAAAGGACTTGATTTTGTTTGATAAAATCAAGATGTAGAGATCATCTAGATCTCTATTGCCTGGACAAGTTGACGGAGAATAACTCTCAATTTCATCGGAAGCAACACGAGTCATCATCGTGTTTGTGAGAGAAAGCGTCGTCAGATCAGACTTGATTTGGGCTGTCTCTTCCTTTAAAGATTCATGCTTCAAAAGATATTCCTAAAACTCTTGAGATTATATGGAATGATTTGGAAATTGTTTCCTATCGTATATGATTTTGCATTTGCATTTAATGTTTTTTTGTTATGCATTGCTTCAGTTCCCATACGATGATCACCTTTCTCTATGAAATTTGTTTCATACCTTTTTGCAGATTTCTGTGATGTGTGAAGTTAGACCCCTTTTAAATGGTATCATAGCCTCATTTAAAGGATTCATATTGCATCAAAATCTAAAGAAGAACATGCCATAATTTTTCTTTTATGGGTACATTGTATTTATGATGTCTTTCGTATTTCAAATGATTCGATGACATATGATGATGCTGATGTTGGGCTCTATTTAAATAGTAGTTGGGATATTTAGATGTCTAGACGAAATAGACTCATACTCAGAAGACCCATCAAAAGCTGGTGACATTTAGATGAAGATGTAGATGTCAAAAGTGTTTGCAGACTCTGATTTTGATCATAGATCGTAACAAATAATTATGGATTTTTTTGCTACTATTTTTGAGTCATTTAACACTTTACAATACTTATTAATAAGTAATTAATCAAGTCCCTAATCATTACAGAACGTTTCACGCTATTCCGACCACGTGGCCTCGAGAAATTGGATTTCTTCGTAGACAGAGTTGGAAGAGGACTCGATGAGATACAATGACTTACTTTTCCTTTTTTTTGAACTCAAAATTGGTGAGAATATATTTGATATGTTTCTTCCAATTTGAAGTGTGATGTTTAGAAAATTATTAATTGTTCATCTGGTTCTATGCAATAATTAGAATGCCTATTTATTTCATAATTCCTTCTTTTCATGCACATGTTTGATTGTGAATCAATTGCATTTGTAGTTGACTAGTTGGATTATAATTGAATATGTTCATATTAAGTTGAAATAGACATTGATTCCGTATAGGTCTATTTTTTTTTAAACTTATTGGTGCTTTAACATGTTAAGGAAGTGCTCACACCCAACATTTCACATGACATGGCCAGAGAAATCTTGAGAAATGCTCAATATTAATCGATGATATCGTATTCCTCCAAAAAAAGAAGATAATGATTGTGTGCATGAATAATTTGATGATTGTATTGAGGTACAATCGATTGTTGCCTTCTATAGATTATTTCAATTATTGTTGATTTAATTAAAGTAAATTAATGTTGATTAATAATCTATGACCTTAGTTTCCTTTTCATATGATTAGCCATGAGAATATGATTCAAAGTGATTAATCATTTATTGAAACATGATATAGAAAGCCATATGATGACGTCCATGGTCTCATGTCATTGTGGTGGGATCTATCACATGTTTTGTATTTTTAAAGACGATCATGCATAGTCATGACTCTTAAATACACATTCACATGGATTCAACTTTTTGTTTCTCAAAAGAGATGACTGTATGCGTAGTGTCTCCAATATTATACCTCATATCATTGAGGCAATAATAACTTGCGCATAATGTATCAATAATTGTGCTCAATTAATGTGGGTTAATGGCAAACGTTCTACCTCCATCTATATATAGGGGCCCTTCCAATAGGATGCAATCCTTCCTGAGTTCAGGAAGGCCACCTTCATTTTATATAAAACACAGACACTTTAGTAGAATACAAACACAGTTTGTATTATAACTGCACATTATAAGTACAAGCCGCATACAAAGCTGCACAATATAATATAAACATTAAAAGTACACATTATAATACAAAATGTGTACGTATTCTACTAAAGTCAACGTGTTTTTTTTACAAAAAGTGCTAGTCTTCCTGAATACAAGAAGGATTGTGTCCTATTAGAAGGGAATCTTATATATATAGGAAATATTTCAAATGAGGTGCACCTTTCCTGGCACTAAGGAAAGCCACGATGCATGACCGTTTGATCTACATCTACGGCTATGATAAGTTTATTATCAAACACAAAAAACCACTCTGTATACCATTCCCGGTTTTCTATTTATAGTAATTTAAACTATTTTGCCCGCAATCAATTAATATAAATCGACATCATTGTCGATAATTAATAGACATTCTATATTTAGATTTTTCTGTCATGAGATATAATTTAGGTAAATATCCTAATTATTTCGGTAAGTATTTTTGTCATTCTATATTCCTTCCTTGTATTGCACGTTCTACTTTTTCCGCATTTTCATTCGTTCCAAGTTATGGATGATCCGTCAACTTCAGGCGACGATGATTCTGCATCCGAGTTTATATCAATTTATTAAGAAGTAGTATTACAGGTTATTTACGTTATATTTTTTATTTATTTACATATCAAGGTTATGTATATATTACGTTTTGAAACAAGATAATCATAACAAAGATACAAGTCCTGATAATTTGGATATCGATTCTCACTTTGCTTATGCAACAAATTTTCCCTTTTTATATAATTAATCTGATTTGTATGTCTCTAGGAAAATTATGTTTTCATTTTTTTACAATTTTGTCTCTTATTTTAATTTTTCACACATATTGTACTTAATCATGTTAAAAAGAAAAAATTCAGAATGGCTTGTATTTAATACTTGATAATACAATAGTTTTTTATATTTTAATATATGTCTCCATATTTTTACACTAACGTGATTTGTTATAATATATTTACTTTTATTATCTATTGTAAATTATAACTCCATATTTTAAATTATAATGCTCTCTAATACAATTCTTAATTTGATTACTAATCTAACAATATATTACAATATCAATTGGAATTTACTATATTATTCTATATTTTACATCATCAATCTGTGTTTTATAATAATGAGTATATTAACAATATATCAGAATAAATTTTCAGAATTTAATATATACATCCATATTATACATTATTCTGATATGTTTGACAGTTCTCAAGATGACTATTATATTAAAGATATATTATAATAATATTATTTTTTATTAACTTATATTCCTGCATTTTACATTTTAGTTCGATGGAATACAATAATCATTTTAAGATTCTTTATAATCATTATATTACAATATTATTTTATATAAATATATTGTACATTAACATGATAAGAAATACAATAATTAGAATCACATGTATTTATTAGATGTCATCTATATTTTTAGGCCAATATTTACATTATTTACATTATTTTGTGATCTAATCTATATTTTTAGGCCAATATTCTGGAGCACGGTATAAATAATATATCTTCGGAGTACGTTCAAACTGGTGCAATCTTTTCAGGTAAAATCCCTTCACATTAACATCACTTGTCTGGTTAAACTTTAATATACATGTTTTGCATTCTATATTATTACTGCGCATATTTATGAAAATAGTTCGATATATTTCAAAAAACTTTTTATCTTTTTAATTTGTTGTTCGATTATATTTATATTTATGCAGTTGAACCAAGATCCCCTACCGCAAATAGTCATAATCATCAGGATATACCCACTGTTGGTATGGTTTTGGTTCTGTTGATCACGCATATAATTTTTATGAAGCTTATACTACGAAAGTGGGCTTTAATGTACGCAAAAGTAGTATAAGACATAGAGTTGATAGATTAACTAAGAACAAGACCCTTGTGTTTAAGAGTTTTGTTTGTTGGAAAGAAGGAAAATCAAGAGCTTCTTCTTCATCAAGAGATGTTTACTCAGTTGACAGTGATTGCAGTGATGAAATAATGTTTGAAAGAGCAGAGAGAGCTGTTGGGGTTGTTCGAACTGGCTGTAAGGCCATGATGTCAGTAAAATATAGGTTTGATGAGCATGATTGGATCGTATTTTCTTTTAATGAGGAGCACAATCATAACCTTGTATCCTCCAGCAAATGGTTATATCTTCGTCCCAATAGAAGGTTTTCTAAAGCTGCTAAAATGCTTATCAAGTCCATGACAGATGTAAATATTCATGCCTCAAAATAATCTGCATTCTTAGATAATGGGTTCATTACAAACAACAAAGTTGGTGGCATAGTGTGTGATATATACAACCTTAACAGGGATGAGAGAAGACGTTGTGATGGTTTGGACGCAAAACTTATTTTAGATCTTTTTGATAATTGCAAAAAGATGACACCTGAATTTTTTTACTCTTATTGAACTGATGAGGATAATACGCTCACTCATTTATTCTGGGCTGACAGTGTATCCATAGAAGATTACACGGTTTTTAAGGATACAATTTCTTTTGAAACGATATATAGAAGCAATGAATACAAATTAATTTTTGGTTCTTTCTGTGGAGTTAACCACCATGGTTGCACGATGTTTTTGGTAATGCATTTATCAACAGATAAACAACAGAAAGTTTTACTTGGTTATTTGAGCAATTTATTGAAGCTGTTGGAAAACACCCCATTTCTATAATTAATGATGAAGATCCAGCAATATGTGCTGCAATTCGAATTTCATTTCCTAACAATGTGCACAAGTTTTGTACTTGTCACATTATGACAAAGTTGAAACTTAAATTGGGCAGAATGAAGGAAATTGTCAATGTTCTTAAAACATTCAGCAGAATCATTTGGCAGAGCGACTCTATTGATCATTTTGAAGTTGGTTGGTCAACAACCATTTCTGAGTTTGGATTGCTCGAGAATAAATGGTTGGCAGAGAAGTATGAGATAAGACATAAATGGATAGATGTATATACGAAAGATGCATTCTTTGCTGGGATGCGTAACACTCAAAGGAGTGAAAGTATGAACTTATTTTTACAAAATTCTATTACAAAATAGAACACTCTTTTAGAGTTTGTTTCCAGATTTCAAACAGCCATTCAACGATTAAGAGAACGTGAGAATGGCATGGAACATGATTCAAAGACTAGAAGGCCTATGTTAAGAACCAAATGGACTTTGGAAGAACAAATGGTTGATGTTTATTCAAAAAGGATTTTCTTATAAGTTTCAGAAAGAGTTGAAGGAGTTAATGATGTTGAATGTTCGTGTTTCTGAAATTAAAGATGGGTTGTCATGTTACAAGGTTTCTTCCATTGATAAGACTGTAAGAGATAGATTGGTTACTGAAAGACAAGAGTCTGATTATCTATTTTGTGAATGCAAAAAAATGAAATTTCAAGGAATCCCATGCAGGCACATACTTGTTGTTATCAAGTTCAGAGGCGACGCATTTCTTCCAAGCTCTTTCATTCTTCCTCGATGGACCAGGAACATAAAGAGGTCTGGTAATTATCCAATCTACAACCAAAATCCCCAACATGAAAGGTCTGGACAGTTAAATAATATATGCTCTCAGATTGTGGCTGAAAGCAGCTTAGAATATGATGATATTTTTTTCTTGTCAAAGCAAAGCTTGTGAAATTGCTAGAAGAAGTTAAAGGTTTAAATGCAAAAAAAAAGATTATCAAATGTATTGCAAGATCAATCTCATTTGGAACCTCATGATAAAAATAATCATGTACTTGTTCCGCTTACCACTAAAACAAAAGGTAGTGGAAGGGGAGGAAGACCTAAAGGGTCTAGCAGTCATCGAATATCTCAACAATAATTAAAAAGAAATAGAGGCAGACAATGCAAAGCTTGTATGAAGTACAATGTTGGTCATGATTCTAGGAACTTCCCTTTGAACAAAATTCAAACAACTACAGACTGGTATGGAGTTTTAAACACTATATCTCGTTTTATTGTGTTTTATTGTTATTATAACACTGTCAATTTTTACTTCAGTGATGATTCACGACAGTCAGAATCAGAATGATCATACAAATTCCTTCAGTATGAGGCTGGTATTGAGTTTTTATCATTTTATTTCATTTTAATTTTTTTTAGTTTATATAACTCTCTCAATTTTTAATACAGTGTTGATTTAGGAAAATATGTTTCAGATCGAATATGCCCAATTCATTATAAATTAATCTGGTATGTTATACATCAGCATGATATTTACATTCAAATAATTTTATTTATTCAAATATAGTTATGTATTATCTTTTTTTACAAGATTTCATTGTTCAAGATGGAAGTCTACATAGTTGCAGCCATTCATAAATATAGACTGATGTTTTAACTCAATTTTTAGTTTTATTTATTGTAAAAATAGGGTATTGAATCAATTTATATCGATTGTATGGTATGATGTTACTCAAACGATAAATATTCATTATTTGTTTCTTGTTATCGTGTTTTCATTATCTGTGTATACATTTGAATCTAATATCGATGAACGTAATAGTCAAATAATGTATGTCTCATATTGTGTATGAATGTTTACTCTAATCTGACAACTTATTTTTCATCGTCAAAGCGAAGTTTGTGTATTTGTGTGATGGAGTTAAAAGCTTTAATGAAACAAAAAAAGTGTAAGACGAGGAACATCTATAGTGTTTGGCGGTCGTCAAATGACACAACATCAATCAAGAAAAAATACAGACAGAAAGTAAATAGTATGTATGAAGATCATAGTTGATCATGATTATATTAAATGCTCTCAAATAAATCTCCTTCGACATTAGACTCGTATTGAGTATTGCTATCGTTACATCGGAGATTATGATGAATTGCATGTAATATATATTGATCATTGAATAATGTTAATACAAGAGAGACAATTAAATGTAATCTTAAACGCACAGTTGAATATTTTATTACATAGCATGATAAAGTAAAATTATTAGTTATAAATTAAATTACAGAAGAGTATTGTAATATATTGCGTATAAGTTTAACTATTCGAGTATTATATTCATTGGGTAGATAATGTAAAATATAGAGTTATATATTAAAATATAACATATTACTATAATATATCGGTTATAAATGTCAAGTTCAATAACTTATAATAAAGTAGGATAATATAAAATATGGATATATAAAGTAAAAAGTTGATACATATTGTAATGTGATGTTATTATAGAAGTCGACTGGTTTCTCTATCAGATACTCTTCAGAATTGTTATAATATATATCATCTGTCTGTTAACACAACATTCTCACTAGTGATTTAATTTCTATATTGAGAACTATACTATGTTTCAACATTCACCACATTCAAATTATGATAATTTTACATCTGAATATATTGTCATCTGCATATTACATTATATAAGAACGTATCACAACATAATGCAAAGAAAAGAGTTTAAATGAAAGACATAACACGGCTGAATTATGTAAATTAAATATCATAAGCAAACTAACTTAAGTCACTGTTGCTGGAGATGCTTCTAATTACTATATACTAAATAATGTTACAAAAAATAAATATCAACAATATTCAGCTCCTAAGAAATGTTTGAAAACTTTTAATCAAAACAACATGCTCCATACTCCATCCTTTACTTTCCAGCTTCATTATCCACATGGCCACATGTTAACAGAGTACATGTTATTTCTGCCATGAATCTTGGAATGTCTTCGTAGCTGAAGTCCAAAGCTCTTCCTTCACACAAGTACTCCATTGTCTTCATCACGTAAACCCCGCAATCCAAACTGTGAGGAGGTTGTTGCGGGCTGTCAACAACATATACTATCTCCAAGTCATTCATGGTTTCGTCCACCAAATTCATGTTGAAGCATTCGTACATCCAGCCATGCTAAAATAAATTATAGCTTGTTAAATTATATTATAACCATAAGATGTTTTCAACTAACTCCTATTATAACGACACATACCCATTTTTGAGCATCTTTCTTGTGAAGTTTTGATCCTCTCATTGAATTGTAGGCATAAAATTTCCTCGCGGTGAAGTCTGTAACCAAAAGATGCCAGTGATTTTTGTATGAATCACTGTGAAAACCTTTGTCAATCCCACCAGCCTTTCATCTTCCATTTCATAACGGTTGTCCAGCTGATTAATTTCTCCTTTCGTAGCTCTATCAATTGTATTTATGAAATATTGTTGCATTTAAAAGAAGTTAGTGTTCTGATATATACGGAGAATCTTATGTGATTGTGGTGGCTAACCATCTTGTAAATAGACGTGAATAGGAATGGAATCGTGTCACCGGTACAATATCCGTGTCGTAGAACATCCATGAACATTTCTAAAATCTATAATTCAAGTAATTAAAACATTAATATAGTTTCTGATTTATATGAAAATTTGATAGAAATGATATAATTACGCTGTCTTCTATCATTTTTTCATATAAAAAATGATGGATCTCTTTTCCATTGAAAAAAATTCCAAGGGGTGTAAAGTATGTGGCGTTAAACCTGCAGTTTTGATCAAGATACCATTATTTTGT
This sequence comes from Ottelia alismoides, assembly GCA_037367405.1. NCBI lineage: Eukaryota > Viridiplantae > Streptophyta > Magnoliopsida > Alismatales > Hydrocharitaceae > Ottelia > Ottelia alismoides. The sequence continues at coordinate 196,360 of JAZKJV010004827.1, read as the reverse complement.
AATTACATATTATTATAAAACTTGTGACCCTAACTTAAATGATTGCTTACTTGTTAGCCGGGTCTCTTAGAAAATCTTGAATCAATAATCTTTGATCCTCGTTTATGTAATCATACCCGATAAAATCAGTTGCAGGATCACAGAGATACTGAAATTTATATTTATAATTCAAATTTCAATAAATTATCATTAACACTATATATTTGTAATATATATATATATTAAAGATCAAGTATCATTTATTGAATGTTTACAAACTAATTCAAATACATACCTCGTGGTCTTTTTCATTGGTAATAATCACTTTCGTATCCTTTGCATCTCTTTTAGCTGCATTCCTCTCTTTCACTCGTCTTGTCAATGAGCTAGGATTGACTGCGGATCTTTGCTTTCTTTTTTTCCTTGGTGTGTTCTTATTTTTCTCTGTAACAATTGATTCATTCTCTTCAATTACAAGATTAAAATATGGAACACAATTTTTTCAAGGAATTTTCTTGCACCTTCTATTTCTATCTCAAACTTGGCAACAATTTCAGAAATATTTTCCTCCACATGTGATTTTTTTTGCTCATTAACATCTAACAGATTTTTCTCTCCATCCATTCTCACTTCTTCATTGATTTCTTTCTCCACTTCAACTGGTTTTGCTTTTTCCAGTTTGCATTTCAGATCCCCATTCTCCATTTCTAATCTTCTTATCTGAATTTCATAAGATGTAATTTTTGCATCCTTTTCTTCTTGCATGTCATTCAACTCATCCAGTAGTTGCTGCAATCTGTCAATTTCTTTGGAGAATTCTTCACACGTGCATTTCTTATCATTTCCTTTTCCAGCACGAATATTTGTTTCTGGATTTTCAATTTTATATATGGAATTCACCCCTCTTGTATCTCCCTCGTCTAGCAGGTCCATCTTCAGATACTTTAATTCGTGCTGTGATGTTTATCCGCGGCCTTCTCACTGCGAACCCATATAGAATGAATCTTTCATACGGGAAAATATATTCGTCTGCTCCTATTTTAAAGATCTCATTTTTCTATGGATGTAGTCCTCCTACTATCTGTCAGCATTATAATTTTACAAAAATAAGTTATATCTTCTTTCATTTGCCGCGAATATAAAACAAATTATGTATTATATAGTATTAATTTTAGGCATATACGATTCCATACCTGTTCATTTGTGAGTGAAGCAAGATGCCTTGATAAACCTTTTATGGAACCTGCCCATTTCCTAATCCTTGGACGTAGATCTCTGCTTACTACAAGATCTTTGCAACAGTATTCCAACATCCATAGCTATTATAAATAAAATAAAAGTATTAATTAGTTACATTTTATATAGATAACTAAACAATTGTTTGCATACGTATAGACATGCTACACATCCCGTAAGATATCCAAGTGTTGTTCTTTGTCTCCTTTGATGTATTCTATGCAATACATCTTCCATGTTAATAAAATCATTTTTGCAACAGCATCTGACCAATTAAAAAAATCTGGTATCTTCCAAAGAATCAACATAATGGAGTAAATCTTTGGGAAAAGAGTATCCACAATCTAGGAACAAGAACGTGGAAAACATGAACAATATCAAGCATGTCACGTACACAGCTACTGAGTCATCATCGTCTCTTTCGTAGAAATCTATTAAAATACTGACTAATTTCTTCCTATTGAAAACCATTCTAGAATCAAATATTTCTTCTGAAATGAAGCTATTCCATTGTAGGTGTCGGCCTCTTACAGTCACCGCAAAACCTATGCTTGGTATTCCCAGTATAGCTCCAATGTCTTCGTCAGTGAAATTTAGCACCATGCTTCCAAATTTAAATTGTCTTCCTCCTTGATATTGTTCCACGATCCACTGCAGATTTCTCCTTTGTATATCAACTTTTCCAATATTTATTAATTTGGAAAATGTTGTCTTATTAATCAGAGTTTGTTGCTTCGGTGTTGGTCTATGTGCATCTATGAATTGCACAAAATGCTCTACAAAGCATCTATGCTAGATGTAGCCCTTACCTTTAAAAATTAAACATCTTGTTTTAATAAATTTTATATAAAAAAAGCAAAAAATAACAATAATAAATAGTAAAAAAATTCAAAAAAAGGATAGATATCTTTAACTCACTCCCATATTTCTCAGTCATGCATTCATCAATAGCCCCATCTGCCATTTCAGTTAATTTACTTTGGCCTTTACACTTTACTGTAATTTACAAACAATAAAGAGATTATATTAATATAAGACACGTAAAGAATAAGATATAAACTATAATCACATAAAGAATAAGATATGGGGGGTTGTTGAAGATCGAATTAGGAATGCAAGTTGGACTTGAAAGTGGACAAAGTTGTCGCTTCCTTCATTAGGCTTGGTTCCAAACCAAAGTTCATGAAGGGTTTTGGTTATAGACTTTCTAGGAGTTTTGCTAAAGGATATATATTGCAGTCTCTACTGCATATTCTCAGAAACTAAGAGTTAATTATACTTTACTCATCATTGATTGGCCATATCCGTGATGGTCCTATTGCGTCTTTCAACATCATTTAGTTGAATAGTTCCAGGAGGAGCAAGATTAAGTACAATTCCTCTCTTTAAGATATTCCCTTGAATTCATTTTATAGGTACTCGCCACATCGGTTAGATCAAATCTATTTGATCTTCCTATTGATTTGGTTCTCAATCAAAGCCACAAATTCTTTGAACTTTTAAAGGTTTCAGATTTGTGACGTAGTAGGAAGACAAACCCATATCCTGAATGGTCATCAATTAAAGTCACATAGCATTGATATCCATTTCTTGTCACTGTATGAAGGAACCACATACATCGATATATATTAGGTCAACCACACCTTCCCATCGTGTACTCTTATTTCGGAAGGGTGCTTTGGTCATTTTACCTTGAATACAATGTACACAAGTAAGTAAACTTTGAACCTTAAGAAAATTCAATGGTTCACCTTTAACCAATCTATTGATCCTATCAACAAATAGCTGTCAAGCCTTTGATGTTAGATCATGGTTAAATGATCTCCATCCTCTCAAAACCTCTTAGGGTTTTTATCAGTGATTGTAACATTCTTGACACATTCATTAATGCAAAATTCAAAGAATCCACGAGGAGTTAGAAAACCTTCTGCATTGTGTTTACCATAACGACTTATGATATGTTTTTCATAGAATAAGAATGAATATCTATTTCTAACAAATTTAGATACGGATAATAAGTTCCTTCTAACATCAGGAACATAGAGACATTATCTAAGCATTAAAACTATCCCACTAGATAATGGTAGTCTGCATGTCTCAACGGTGACTGCCGCAACAATTGCATCAGATCTCATCTGCATGATTATCTCTTCGTCCTCAAGCTTTCTGATTTCCTGAAATAGATGCAATAAATTGCCCACATGAATAGATACAAAAGAATCAATAACTCAACTACCTTCTCGCCCTACAAGTTAAAAGATGTGATAAAATGATCTGGGATATGTACAACTATGGTCAAAAAGACCCATGTTTAGGGATACTATTTTTGTTTCTTTTAAGATTTGTACTTTTTGTTTTGTTTTATATTATTAAGGGAAAATTAACATATAAGATAACATTAAATTGGAATCAAATGAGAATGATTTGAAATGGAATTTCTACAAAATTTACAAGTACCAAATACAATTGTAAAATATGTTTCAGAATTGATTTTTCATATATTAGCCCCAGTAAATTTGAAAGTATTTTTAATATTTCCAATATGCTATTTTTTCTTAACTGAAAACAACAAACTTTCGAAATGTAACCAAGTGTTCATATAAGTCTTCATTTAGATTTTGAGCTAGACTTTCAATAATAACTTGGACATTTCGACCTCCTCCTGATGCTTGCTCACTAGAAGAGTCAAGCGAGAGCAACTACTTTCAAAGAAAGAGTACAAAAGGTTTACAAATTCAAGTAAAAGCAAGGTCCTAGATTAGGGGGATTTGAATGAGAGCAGATGCTGGAACATTAAATATTTTAAAATGTTGAACTTTAAAATTGAGTAGGATGGAATGCTCCAAATATAAATTTCAGAATGCACACATATTGGAAAAAGTGAATCAATTTCAATTGCCATCTGTGCAAGGTGATATGTTTTTGATATTTTTATATATTTTTATATATTTTTATTGAGTTAATGCAAACGAAGTTAAGCCAATCTGAATTGTATAAAAAATGATAACATTTTGAAGTTTGTGTATTTGAGTGTGTATATATATTTATAATTTTATATCATCCTTATACATGTTTTCTTGTTTTTCCTACTTACTGAGTCGACCAAGATCTATGACCTCAATCTCTCGGTGAGGGTCATAGATAACTCCTATAGGTCTACTTTGTTTTTTTAATCAATATGCGCACATATGCATGCATGTCTACCACCCTTCTATGTATTTATTGTCTATCTTCTTTTGCATATTTTTATCAGGTTTTTGGTGTTAAAAAGTGAGTCTTATATAATATATATACAAAGATAGAATGCTGTGATAATGCTTAAATGCATGTATTTGTTGAGGAATGTAGCTTAATTTTCATGATTGAAGTGACAAAAAATGATTTCATCAGTAAGAGCTGGTGATGGATAGATAAGGTGGACGCAGAGCTGAGGGCTGGGGGAAGTGGCGGGAGGGGATGCGGTAGGGATGAGGTGATGGCAGTAGGGATATGGGGATAACAACATAAAAAATATTAGCCATTGGAACTAATTCTAGCTAGATTGACTCAAGGGGAGATTAAATTAGTGGAGTAAAGTATCTGCATGGGTTAAAATCACCCTGTCAATTTACCCACTCATGAATCTCTTCGTGTTCACCATGTACTTCTTTTTTAAAATTTTGTATGCAAATTTCCGTGCACAAGATAGGCTTGCATGATTAGTTGACTGCTACTGAAATTACTGTGGGAAATATCATAGAGTAGTGAAGTAAAAACTGAAACGAAGTAAATATCATATAAATAAAGGACAAAATCCCAATTGCAAGTAATTGAGCAACAATGTTTATGCTGGCACAAAAGTGGATGAGAGCAAGTGAGATTTATGTAGCTGATTACAAAGTTGGACTGACATAACTATTACAGTATAAAGATTGCCTGAATGTCGAGCCGGAGATGATGCCCAGGAGTAGGAGTTTTATCATTTCCTTGCCAAAGAATATATTCCGGGACGTCAGCGTAACCAATTACTCCCATCTTGTTGTCATTGATTAAGTTGATCTTGGGAAGAAGGCTGCCCACCAACACCACTTTTGCACAGTATGTGGAACAGACATTTTATCTGGGCCTCGAAGTAGATTCCTGCCTGCATGTTCATGACTCTGGGACCACACAGATCATGCCATGACCAGCGTTATGCTCCAAAGGGTACAAGGTTGCACCATTCAAAGACTTTTGGTGGGCTGAAGCAGCTTTTCGGAGGGCTGCGACACTTAGCATACTCCCCTTGTCTCTTTTCTTAGTTATCACGCATGCATGCAGTGGATCAGGCATTCCACCTCCAACCCACCTGGCAAGATTTTAGATGAGATTCTTTATGATGTAAAGAAAGAAGCTATGTTAAATGTACAATAGTGTGAAAGGTAAATAAAATCTGAAAGCATTAAATACTAGGACAAACATTATGCTGGTAAGAAACTTTCGTCATAAATTGTTCGAACTGGAAAATTTACAGGATGCCAAAAAGGCTACTCTAGACAAGGGACGATGCAAGAGATGATAAAACCACAAGCTGCAGCATATAAGTTGCCAAACCAACCTTGTGGTTACTTCAGGACTATAAACGAGCGTTTCTCCTAGGTCAAAATTATAAGATAATGCATCAGTGGAGTCATAACTAGGTATCACAAGAATATTCATTGACAAATAATTTGGTATGGCAGGTCCCCAGACATCCAACAAATAATCTCCTGACTCATTAATAGGAAGGATTACACGGAAACCTAGATCCGTACTGAAACATGATTGGAAAATCTCATCGGCAACGTAAAATAGTTACAAGTTGCAAGATGTTGCCTCAAACGGATTGTCAACCAATGAAAAATACTTATTCTCCTTCACTTCCTCCCTCCCCTCCTTATCTAACCAGCTGGCAACCCTCCCAAGTAATGGACCATGGACCACACCACACACCATCCCCCAATGTCAATGCTATGCTTCCTCGACCTCAAGCGTCATCACAGCTACCTGCAGCCACCCCCACCTCATGAGCCATGATAGCTACATGGGATGACCTTCTCAGTCATGTTGGAAAGACGTTAACTACGGGGACAAATTGTTTTGGATTAAGAACCAACTGAAGCACAAAAACTCTACTCCGGTTATCATGAAAATCCCGAGATAATACCAACATTTTAAAGCCTCTAGCTCCTTGCAGCACTATCTATGGCAACGTCCTGTCCTATTTTTTAGTTACACATTTTTCGTGCTTTTTGCAAACACTAAAGACCATCTTATCGATTCTTTGTGGTGAAGTTTGATGTTAATCTTCATCTCTACATGACATCGGAATTATGCATATGAAAATATTTAATTAAAGTGACCCGGAAGCTGATTTCTGTCCAGAAAGTACACTACCGCAATAATTTCTCAGATGTAGTTCTAGCAGCATTAAGCACACCATGGTCTGGCAGATATTGGACTGTCCGATCAAAATCTACCCGCATTGGAGAATGAATCTTGATAAGCTTCATGACAAATGAAAATGAAGCAAATAAGAAATAAATTTAATTCTATATAAGAATTTAATTACAAGAAAATAAACAAAAATGCTAACTCCCAAGCACTCCATCATCTGGTAGTATGCTCTGCCATGAAGTGGTGTATGCCCTTTCCTGGACTCCGAAAAGTATCTTGTCCTGAATGAGAGAACAAGGTCTGAGCATTAAATAAGATAACAATTATCTAATGATAGAATGAATTAAAAGATCCTCATCCATTTACCATTCTTTGTATCCAGGATCCACTGTAAAACCATACATGTCAACAGAATCACAAATAGACAGAGCAAATTCAAGAGCCTTAAGCCCTGTTCCTTTAGCTGCTGATCCAAATGATGCACCTAACATTAGATAAACAGGATTATGGATTGGAACTTCCTGCACAAATGAGAATTTTATTACAAATTGTGTGGCTCCCTGAATAACTGCATACATGTAATTTACCCTTTTTTATAAAGGGCATGCTGCAACAACAATATTCAAGTGCTACTAGAAAAGGTTATTAAAAATAGATCTCAAGAGTGTTAAAATGTAATGCTAATGAAGGATATATGATGCAATATGCTACTTCAGTCCTGCATTGCCATCTGTATCATGCTTATAGGTTCACCTAATTGGGTTTGAGAATAAAATATAGCACGTTAGAAATCTAGAAATGCAAGACTAGTATCTTCTATAACAAGTGTAAGACGAACTCTCTGGCGACACTAGTTAAACTCAGCTATTTCAGGAAAATATGGGGTGCACATCATAAAGATTTATGTACACCCTTATCCGCAAATTTATTGAGATAAAAAGGTACATCCTGTTACACTGACCAGTGACCACTCATTTGAGAGTGCTCGGACATGAGCCATCACATTCTCTACATAAAAGCGTGTTTATTAAAAAATGACCACATTTCTAACCAACCAGATTGACTAAACCACCACAAAACCCTTTTCTTTCCTTCCTATGATCCTCTCCAGCCATATCCAATCGACTCTTAAAAAGAATCCACATTCCTGAAAGATACACCTGGAAGCCTCGATTCCTTCCATACTCACCTTGAGCCCAAACACGTAAAGAAAATGTGATAAATGTACTCCACCTCCTCCTTGCAATGCGTGCACAACACATTCATCCCCCTGGAACCACCATGCTCTTCTAATCTAAGTCATTATGAGTCCTCTTCTCAAAAGCCATAGGAATACTTGCAGTCTCACACATAGATCCCTGGGTCAAAAACCATGGCCGAGCAAGGTGCCTTGTAAGCTTTCTTCATTGAGAAAAGGCCATGTCTTATGGAGAAAAGAATGATGAATGGATTACTTGCTTATTCCATAGAGAGTGTCTCAAAGGATAATTACATAGATACCCCTAAGGGGTTACAAGACTGCAACAACAACAACGAAGCCTTTTCGCACAATTAAGTAGGTTGGCTACAAATAAATCTAACACTCCCCTAAAGTTGGAGCATATTTGTCTCAAAGGATAATTACATAGATACCCCTGATTGGTTAAAGACTTGATGAAATAAATAATTAACACTTAATTATACAATAAATCTAGCACTCCCCTCAAGTCGGAGCATATTTGTCGATCAAACCCAACTTGGAATAAGCCAAGAAAAGCGTCTCTTAGGTAGTAACTTTGTGAGTATATCCGCAAGCTGAAAATCATTGGAAATATGTGGAGTGTTTATCTTCCCTTCACACACTGCATCTCAAATAAAATGACATTCGACTTTGATATGCTTGGTTTCTTGTGAAACACTGAATTGGTGGTAGTATATGTAGTAGATTTGTTATTACAATACAATATAACATGAATAGTAACAAGCAGAGCAATTTCTACCAAGGAGACTAGCCAAGTAGTCTTACACATGACATTGGCCATTGCCCCATATTCTGCTTCTGCACTTGACCTAGACACACATGTTTGCTTCCTGCTATGCCAAGTAACAAGGTTCCCTCCAACGAACATTGCATAGCTAGTGGTAGATCGTTTGTTTTCAGGAGAAACATCATAATCTGCATCAGCGTAAGCAATGATGTTAGTGTGGCCATTGGCCTTGTATAATAGACCACACCCTGGAGATCCCTTCATATATCAAAGTATCAGGAGAACCTCCTGCCAATGGTTGTAACATGGTCTCATGTGTTGACTTGCTCTACTGACATCATATGATATATCATGCCTAGTGACAGTAAGGTAGGGTAGTTTACCTACTAGGCTGGCTTTTATATCGTATAGGATCCTCAAACTCAGGATCAATATAGATGGTATGTTTCCATGCCTCTATTGGTATGGCAGATGGCTTGCATCCAATCAAACCCACCATTGCAAGAATGCCCATACAATACTTTCGTTGCGATAAGTGTAGCCCTTCTGTAGTGTGTATCACCTCTATGCCTAGAAAATATCATATCTGACTAAGGTCATTGGTAACTGTTGACGCATATAGAATACCTGTACCTCTTCGTTATTTTATTTTTCAGTTGTCTTCTTTATGTAATTTACCCATAGGCTACTCTCCTATATAAGAGAGCCTAGGGCTTATGGAATAAACAAGCCATTCATTTTTCCCAACATGGTATCAGAGCGACGGTCCTAGACCGGAGTTCTCGAAACCCTAACCCTAACCCACCCCACCCGCCGGCCTCTTCCTCTCCTTCTCTCTCTCGATCGGCGTCGCCTCCACGCCGCCTCTCCTCTTTCGCGTGGCGCTGCTCGCGCGCCTTCTCCAGTGCGCCACGCGCTCCTGCGGCGCATCTTCCTGAGCGCGTAGCACGCCTGCGTGCACGCTCTCCTGCGCACGACTGTGCACATTGCGCACGACTGCGCATCTTCTTGCGCCTGCGCCACCTTCTCCTGCGCACGTTGCGCGCCTGCGCGTGAAGAACACCTGCGCGCATCATACAACGCTAATGCGGGTGTACGCCTTGCAGCACCTGTGCGCACATAGCGCCTGTGCGCATAGCGATCCTGTGCACGGTCAACTGCGCGTAACCGTGCGCTCCTGCGTGTGATCATCTGTGCGCCAGCCTACTGCACGCGTGCATCTCCGCGTGCATCTTCGTCATTCTTGCGCGTGTGAAGACCGTAGCACGCGCATATTCATGGGGATAGTTGCTTGAGGTCTACACATGCAACTAATCCCATCTATGGTATTGTAGACAAAATACATTGTTTGTCAATCGTTCCAGTCTTCATTTTTCAATATGTCGGAGAGCAAGGCAGATATCCCATCTATTGGCGCATTCCGTGGTCCAACGCCTATTGTCAAGATGGACGGTACCAACTATGAACTGTGGGCAATGCAGTTCATGAGCATGATGAAGTCTACGGGTAAGAAGCACATTCTTACCGAACCAGAGCCTGCTGAGAAGACTGGAACCTATGCCTCCTGGGAGGCTGATGACGCATACGCCAAAGTTTGGCTATCTGGCACGTTGACAATTGAGATTGCCAACGACATCCTCCATCAACCCACAGCGAAGGATATGTGGGACATTCTGGCAGCTACATATTCCCAGGCAAAGAACGAGACAAAGATTCTGCAACTCCAGCATGATATCTTCACAATCAAGCAGAATGGTCGTCCCCTACATTCTCTCTATACATCACTGAGAGGGATGTTCGAGAAGCTATATAGCTTCATGCCCTTGACAGCCACGCCAGAACAGCAGAAGACATATAGGAACGCTACTATGGTAGGCGTTTTCCTAGCCGCACTGGATCCTGAGTACGAGGCAGCACGATCACAGATTTTGGCCGACTCTACAATTCCTCCAATGGAGGAAGCCTTCCATAGACTGAGTCGGATCACAGTTTCCTCAACTGCTGCAAGTCAGAATTCTTTAGCCATGGCAGCAACCAGAGGTCGTGGTTCCCATCACCAGGGCTGTGGACATGGACCCCGTGGGAGGGGTGGCCGCACTAGGCCAACATGCACCTACTGTCACCGAGTTGGACACAACGAAGATACATGCTATTCAAAGCACGGATTTCCTGCATCCGCACGAGCTGCTGAGCAGATAGAGCCCCCATCTACTGCTACCTTGGATCAACGATTTGATGATCTAGTTGCCCGTCTGAGGGGCATTATTCCACCATCTGGTCCAGCACCGACTACAGAGAGTCATTCTGATGCTGCCGCTTCTGCCTCTGCATCTACTAGTGCTTCAGGTAGTATACTTGCACTCCACAGTAGTAGATCTGATACACTGTCATGGATCATGGACTCGGGCGCTACACATCATCTATGTGGCGATCAGAGTCTACTTACAGGATACACTCAGATCCCTCCAGGACGGACAGTAGTGATTGCCAATGGCACACATTCTCCCATCACTGGTCAGGGGGAGATTAGACTGACATCTTTTATGCAGCTCAAGAATGTGCTACATGCACCTGATTTTTCTATGAATCTGTTGTCAATTAGTCAGATTACGAAGGATCTCCATTGTCGGGCAATTTTTGATCCATCTTCTTTGATTTTTCAGGACATCCGTACGGGCAACGTGATTGGTCGTGGCTATGAGCAAGGAGGCCTTTACCGTCTGAATCAGACCCCATTTGCCGGAACCACAACCTCTTCTGCTGGACAAGTATCTCCTTTTCTATGGCATCTGCGTTTTGGTCACTTACCGCTTCAGAAGTTGCGTCGAGTCCTATCCTATGGTCTCTCTCACACACCTATCCAGTGTGAGGCATGTCAGTTGGGAAAGCATCACAGGTCGTCCTTTCCCAGTCGTCCAGGTCGGAGTAGTAACTCCAAGTTTGAGTTATTTCATATCGATGTCTGGGGTCCGAGTCGTGTTCCCGATCATCAGGGATACAGGTTTTATATTGTATTTGTGGATGATTTCTCTAGAGTGTCATGGGTGTTTCTGATGAAAAATAAATCTGAAGCAGGAAATATTATTATCCATTTTCTTAATGAAATTCAAAATGTTTTCTCCACATCTGTCAAGCTTGTGAGAAGTGATAATGCTTTAGAGTTGTGCACCAACATTCTGGCCAATTACTACTCCTCAAAAGGGATTATTCACCAAACATCTTGTGCTCATACATCTCAACAGAATGGGATTGCTGAAAGAAAACACTGTCACCTTCTTGATGTCACAAGATCACTTCTTATACAGAGTCATGTTCCCTACTCCTACTGGGGTGATGCAGTTCTTACTGCATGTTACCTAATCAACCGTATGCCTTCGTCTGTCTTGAATGAACAGATTCCTTTTTCACTCATTTATCCTGACAAGGATTTGTTCACTCTTACTCCTCGTGTGTTTGGGTCAGTCGCATTCGTCCATCAGTTGTCGCCTGGTACTGACAAGCTCTCTCCTAGAGTTGTCAAGTGTGTCTTCGTTGGGTACTCCAGAACTCAAAAGGGGTACAAGTGTTTTGATCCTGTGCGTCGGCGGTATGTGATCAGTGCAGATGTTACATTTTTTGAATCTGTTATGTATTTTTCAGCATCAGGAGACAAGCAGCTACCATCTATACCTTCTGATGCCATATACATGACACCACCACCTCAGATACCGACACCACCGCCACCACCGCCACCGCCACCACCACCACCGCCACTGCTCGTCTCACCACTACCATTCCATTACACCCGCAGGCCTCCTCCAGCTCATGGTCCTGACCTGTCAACTAGCTCGCCTATGGTATGTAATGAAAATATTAATGTTGATGGATCTGACGACATTTCTGAGCAGGATGTATTGCAGGAGCCTGATGAGAATACAGATGATTAGGATGTTCCAATTGCTCTAAGGAAGCCGAAGAGAAGCTGTGCCAAATATCCATTATCAGCAGCCGTGTCTTTTGAGAGGCTATATGGAGACTTCAGGACGTTTGCGTTGGCACTTTCAGCTACAGACATTCCACGGAATCATCATGATGCTTTGCAGGATGCTAGATGGCGGCTAGAAATGGAACAAGAAATGGCGGCACTTCAGTCCAGAGGAACTTGGAGCTTGGTTCCCTTACCTCCAGATGTCAGCCCGGTGAGCTGCAAGTGGGTATTTACAGTGAAGCACAATGCAGATGGCTCTGTTGACAGGTACAAGGCACGCCTTGTTGCATGTAGCTTCACACAGACATACGGGGTGGATTACCTTGACACATTCTCGCCTGTGGCGCGTCATTCCACTCTACGGATCCTGTTATCAGTTGCAGTTGCTAGAGACTTGCCGCTTTATCAGCTGGACGTAAAGAATGCATTCCTATATGGCGAACTGCAAGAGGAAGTCTATATGCAACAGCCACCTGGGTTTGCTGTTGAGGGGGAGTGTTCCAAGGTATGCAGGTTACATAAGGCCATCTATGGCCTTAAGCAGAGCTCCAGAGCATGGTTTAAGAAGCTTTCAGATCTTTTTGAGAAACAAGGATATAAACGCTCCAATGCTGATCATTCCTTGTTTGTACAGAAGACGGCTAGAGGTATCATTGTAATCATGGTTTATGTTGATGATATCTTGATTACAGGAGATGATGAGCAGGGCATTAAGCAGGCAAAAGAAAGGCTGGGAACCGAGTTTGTCACCAAGGACTTGGGAGTCCTTAGATATTTTCTGGGGCTGGAGTTTGCTAGAAATCCATATGGATTAGTAATGTCGCAGAGGAAATATGTTACAGATCTATTGAGTGAGACAGGTATGCTAGGGTGTCGACCTGCTACGACACCAATGGATCCCATCATGAAGCTCTATGATGATGACACAGAAGAGGTGGACAAGAGAAGGTACAGAGAACTGGTAGGCAAACTACTGTATGTCACAATCACTAGACCTGATATATCATTTGCAGTGAGTCGTGTGAGCCAGTTCATGGAGCAACCACGTCAGGCCCATATGGATGCAATACACATGATTCTGAGATATCTAAAATCATCTCCAGGTGCAGGCTTGCTATTTAAGAAAGGAAAGGAGATCTCTATCACGGCATGTGCTGATGCAGACTATGCAGGATGCCCCAAGGACAGGAAGTCCACATCAGGATTTGCAGTCTATGTTGGAGATGCCCTAGTCTCGTGGAGGAGCAAGAAACAGACAGTGGTAGCTAGATCCAGTGTTGAATCCGAATACAGGGCTATGGCCCAGGCTAGCACAGAAATGATGTGGGTGAAATCTTTACTTACAGATCTGTGTCTTGATATACCGCTTCCTATGATGTTGGAATGTGACAATCAGGCCGCCTTGTTCATTGCAAACAACCCAGCCTTTCATGAGAGGACCAAGCACATTGAGGTTGACTGTCACTACATACGTGACATGATTCAGAAGGGGTTCATTGCTACATCTCACGTCACATCAGAGAATCAGACTGCTGATATTTTCACCAAGGCATTACTTCGAGGCCCATTCCAGAAGTGTGCGTCCAAGCTGAGCATGATTGATATCTATGCTCCATCTTGCGGGGGAGTGTTGACGCATATAGAATACCTGTACCTCTTCGTTATTTTATTTTTCAGTTGTCTTCTTTATGTAATTTACCCATAGGCTACTCTCATATATAAGAGAGCCTAGGGCTTATGGAATAAACAAGCCATTCATTTTTCCCAACAGTAACAAATACCTTTTGGAGGAAGGCCTTAGTCTCAGCAATACATGCTTTTTCATCACCAGTTACTGCCATATCATCAACATAGACAACTAATACCCTAATGCCAGTAGGTTGTTGCATAACAAAAATAAAGTAGTCAAATGTCATCATGTGAAATCCAACGGAGCCAATCCTTGTGGTGAGCCTAATAAACCAAGTTCGTGGACTCTGTTTTAGGCCATAGATGAGCTTACAGAGTCGACATACATATTCCCCCTCGACGGAGTACCCGGAGGGATGCATCATGTAAACCTCTTCCTCAATATTGCCATATAGGAAGGTATTTTTCACATCAAGCTGGAATACGGGCAAATTCTTGTTGACTGCAATTGAAAGAATAGCGTGATCCGAACTTAATCTGGCCACATGTGAAGTCTTAAAGTAATCCACTTCATACGTCTGAGTAAAGCCCTTGGCCACAAGTCTGACTTCAATCTGTCAATCTTACCATCTGAAGATTCTTTGGTCATGAAGACCCATCAGCAGAAAACCAACTTCATACTAGGTGGATAAGGCACAAGATCTCAGGTCCCCCAGGAGATAAGATGCACGTGCATCCATCTCCTCATCCTTGGTCTCTTTTCAATCATGGTCCTAAAACGCGCAATGATGATCACGAGGTATATTGATAGCCATCACAACATTTGTAAGACGTCTGTCACAACTGAAAAGACAAGTGGAAATAAAAAATGAGATAGGATGCATAGTACATTGTCTCTTTGTTCTCCATAGTGTTATACGAAGATTTGGAGGGGCCACCGGATTAGCAGCAGTGGGGAAAGAAGGCACCTCCTCCTACAAATAGGGAACATGTAGTGGAACAAAATCAGAGTGACTTGTATGTTTTTTTATAGACGATAGGTGATGGTGGTAACTCCAAGGTTATGTCACTAATATATTGTGTGAAGTAGCTAGTCTGTTCAAAAAAGGTGACCAACCACATCATAGCACCTGTACCACTTTTGGATACGAGAATACCCTAGAAAAACACTTGATGGCACATAGAGATAATTTGTCTATGTTGTGGAAATTACGCACAAATACAATACATCATAAGACATGCAGTGGTAACGGAAATTGTATTGCATTGGAATGAAGAAGGGAGTAACGAGTGACCCCCCTTAAGAACAGATGATGGACCCTTTTTATACGGTGTACGCCAGTAAAGATGGCATGCCCCAGTAGGTCTTGGGGATCTTCATGTGAGTGACTAATGATCGGGCAATATCAAGAAGGTGATGAAGCTTCCTTTCAGCTACCCCATTCTGCTGAGAGGCATATGGGTAGGAGGTTTAATGAATAGTTCCTTGAGAGTCAAAAAATGACATCAAATCAGGTTGAGTAAATTCGAATGCATTATCAATCTGCATTATCTGAATACAAGCAGAGAAGGAAGTTTTAATGAATTAGAAAAAGCATTTGACAATTGTTGGAGCATTTGGTTGAGTTGATAGCAGCCGGCAGTTGTGCACGTTGAGTTGATATTGTATGCAGTGTCATATATTGTGAGTTGAGTTTCTTTATGTTTGTCCAAGCTGAGCATTGCATGCTCCAGCTTGAGGGGGAGTGTTGGAGTATTTGGTTGTGCGCTACTTATATTGTAGATGGGTAAATGGATCTCTCAAGCCATGTGTTTAGTCCCACATCTACCCGTGGTGGGCATTGGAGGCACTGTGGAGACTATATAAGGAGCACCATGCCTCCTGTATCCATTGAGAAAGTGCAATGCATAAATCAGCCCTCTGAGGCGTTCTCCCGTAGTTTCATCTCGCTCCTTAGGGAGTAGGGTTCCACGTAAAATCCTAGTGTTCAACAATGTTTTATTCCTTTATTTCACTGATACACTTCTGCTTTCCTATTTTCTAACATGGTATCATAGCGGGTTCGATTCTCGAGGATTTCATGTTCGCTGTTTATTTGTTCGAAAATCCGAGTTTGATGTCATTTTCTTGAAGAGTATTACTTTTGGATTGTTCTATGTCCAAGTTCTAGGGTTTCCAGTGAAACCCTAATTTTTGCTCAATGCTCTTCCACGGATCTTGGAGCCATGTTCTGTTCGCCACCAGAACTGCATCACCTTCTCAAGACCTGCAACATATCTCCTTCCAAGCGAGCCCCCATGCACGGTGGTTCCTAGTCAAGGGAACCCTAAGCGTCGCACAATCGGCATGTTGCTCCGCCATTCCTATCGCGCACAACCAAATACTCCAACAAGCTTCAACAGCAAAAAGGAGAGATTTGGCTTATTCAGTAGAGAGGACTTGAAAATCTAGGGGAGATGAGAGGGGGGTTGGTATAAATAAATGAGGGGTGGCCTTTGGTTGCCAAGTGGAGAGAAGAGAAAGCCAATTGTTGGGGTTGTGCTGGAATTTGCAAAAAAAAAATATTTTTTTAACCTTTATCTCTTTATTATATGTCATACCGAAGTCGTCTGCATTCACACCTTGAGTACTAGATTGTGATGTACAATAGCTTGTTTTGACCGTCTCTGAATGACGATCAAAATGAGTATAATATTCATATACTTCGGATCAAAGATGCATTCCCGAAATTTCTGAGATACGATCTTGGTTTGCGACTAAATTTTGTGCTTCTAAATTATCAAACAAACTTCGATCGATGAACGATCGATTTCGTTGGTCTTATTTTGTCGAATCAGATTTTATGATAGTCTCGGTTTGTTTTGCTATTCGGATTTCGTGCTTCCGCTTTTTCTGATGGCACGTATTATGAGGCGATCGACTTTTGGTCGATTACGATCAAGCGAGCTTCGATCTGCTAGATCGACCTGAGTTTATTCAATATTAATTGAATATTAAATGATCTTGCATACTCTTAATCGGATCGAGTTCGGTTTATTCAGATTCAGATGTCACAATTCATTCTGTTAATGCTCTGGAGTTCTGTACTGTAGAGATATTTCTAGTAGTTTTTGTACTCATCTGTTATGTTTATTTTCCTTGTTTCATCTTGTGTAATTTACCCATAGGCTTCCTCTATATAAGAGAGCATAGGGTTACTGGAATAAACAGTTCTCTCATTTTCTTCCAACATGGTATCAGAGCCTCCACCCTAACCCCAACCCTAACCCTAGTCGCTGCTGCCGCCCTCTCTTTCGTGTCATCCTCAGCTCGCCGCCTCTCCCACGGCCACCGCCCCTCCCCACAACCCTGTCGCCGACCCTACCCCAACTCGCCGTCTCTCCCACGGCCTGCCGCCCCTATCAGCTCGTCGGCACGCCGTTCCCGCCCCTCTTATATAGGCGCCGACCCACCTCCCGCCCCTCCTCTCAACTCGTCGATGTCCCTTCCCGTTCTTGTTCTTCATGGAGTTGAGTGCATAAGTCTACATATGCACTCATCTCCATACACGTTTATGTAGACACTTGTTCATTGGTCTACAAACCCTAGTTCTTCGTCTCCGGCAACAATGTCAGAAAACAAAGTCGACATGCCCTCCATCGGCGCTTTCAAAGTTCCAGCGCCAATAGTCAAAATGGATGGGACAAACTACGAGCTCTGGGCGATGCAGTTCATGAGCCTCATGAAGTCCAATGGTAAGAAGTACATTCTTACCGAAGATGAGCCGACAGCGAAGACAGGAGTTTATGACTCATGGGAGGCTGATGATTCCTATGCCAAGGTCTGGCTTTCAGGCACTCTGACGATGGAGATTGCTAATGATGTCCTCCATCAGCCCCCGACTAAGGCCATATGGGACATTCTAGCCGCGACGTACTCGCAGGTGAGGAACAAGACCAAGATCCTCCAGCTTCAGCATGACATATTTACGATCAAGCAGAATGGTCGCCCGTTGCATTCGTTGTATACATCCCTACGAGGGATGTTTGAGAAGCTTTACAGTATTATTCCCTTGACGGCGACCCTTGAGCAGCAGAAGACGTTCCAGAACGCTACGATAGTGGGGGTCTTACTAGCGGGACTTGATCCGGAGTATGATATGGCTCGCTCGCAGATCTTGGCGGATGCTACTATTCCTCCAGTAGAGGAAGTGTATCGACGGCTCAACAGAATCACAGTTTCTTCTACTGCCATTACTCCACCTCCTTCAGCGATGGCAGCTTCCAGAGATAGAGGTGCATCTTCTTCTTTTCGTGGTTGTGGACCTCGTGGTCGTGGTGGCCGATTTCGTCAGCCATGCACTTTCTGTCATCGGCCAGGTCATGCGGAGGATACATGCTATTCTAAATTTCTAAGCATGGTTTTCCAGCATCAGCTCGTGTAGCCGAGCACGTTGTGCCTACACAGACATCTACTTCAGATCAGCGGTTTGAGGATCTTGTCGCCAGATTACGAGATATCAGGCCTCCGGCCACTACTGATTCGTCAGGTCACTCAGACATAGCAGCTTCAGCCTCTGCTAGCACGTCAGCCACATCTAGCACATCAGGTAGTATTTATGCCTTTACATCATGTCAGAGTTCTGATGTTTCGGAATGGATTATGGACTCTGGTGCAACACATCATCTCTGTCGAGACAGAGATAAGTTTACATCATACAGAGAGGTTCCACCTGGGAGATCGGTGGTGATAGCAGATGGGACTCATTTCCCCATCATTGGACAAGGGAAGATTATTTTGACACCCTCCATCCGACTATAGAATGTTTTGCATGCTCCAGATTTTTCAATGAACTTACTTTCAATTAGTCAGCTTACAAAGGATTTGCATTGTCGTGCTATTTTTGACCCATCATCTTTTCTTTTTCAGGACATTCTAACAGGCAGGGTGAATGACTGTGGCTGTGAGCAGGATGGTCTCTATCGGTTAGTCCGCACCTCCTATGCTGGTGTCTTCTCTCAGTCCAGTGGAACTGCTTCTCACTTTACTTGGCATCTGCGTTTTGGTCATCTCCCTCTTCAGAAGCTGCGACATATCTTGCCTCAGATTTCACCAAAGTCTTCTTTTCAGTGTGAAGCGTGTCAGTTGAGGAAGCATCATAGGTCTACTTTCCCTAGTCGTGAATCTCGGAGCAGTCGCTCCCCTTCTGAGTTGTTGCATATTGACATTTGGGGTCCTAGCTGTGTACCTGATCACCAGGGACAGGTTTTATCTAGTGGTCGTTGATGATTTCTCTAGATTGTCTTGGGTCTATTTATTGAAAAATAAATCTGAAGCGGGGGATGTAATAAAAAATCTTATCAATGAAGTTCGGAATGTTTTTGCTAATGGTTTGAAGATTGTGCGCACAGATAATAGAATTTTGCACTCGCGCCCTTTCACATTTCTTCTTGTCTCGTGGCATTATTCATCAAACGACTTGTGCCTACATGTCTCAACAGAACGGTGTTGCCGAGAGAAAACATCGCCATCCTCTTGTTATAACTCAGACTTTACTCATTTATAGTTGTGCCCCTCTCTCTTTTTGGGGCGATGCAGTTCTTATGGCATGTTATCTGGTAAATCGTATGCCATCCTCTGTTTTTGGTGAACAAGCTCCATTATCGGTTGTCTTTCCTGATAGGGAATTGTTCTCCCCAACTCCTCGTGTTTTTGGTTTAGTTGCTTTTGTTCATCAATTCACTCCGGGGATTGACAAGCTCTCACATAGGGTTGTCAAGTGTGTATTTCTTGGGTACTCTTGTACTCGAAATGGTTACCGATGCTATAATCATGTGAACAAAAAGTATTATGTTAGTGCCGATGTCACCTTCTTTGAGACTGTGATGTATTTTTCGCCTACAGGTAACAGGATGACTCCTTCCAATACTGATGATGACATCTATGTGCCCCCTCCTCCTTTGCGTCAGTCTGATATTGTACCGACTCCTGCTGTGCCACCACCATCACCACCACCACCACCTCCGCCACCTCCAGTTCCACCTTTACCAAAGTTCTATACCCATCGTCTGAATCCTGCTCATGGAGGCCGTCATTCATCTACCATGCCCCAGGTATGTCCAAGTGAGATTAATAACGATGGGACTGACAATGCACAAGTGCAGGGGAATGACATACAAGTGGACACTGCTGATGATTTGGATGTACCCATTGCCTTGAGGAAGTCTAAGCAGACGTGTGTGTCTTATCCCCTTGCTTCGCAGGTTTCATTCCATCGCCTAACTGGTGATTTTCAGAGATTTATTGTTGCCTTGTCTACCGTGGAGATACCACGGAATTATCAGGATGCCTTGAAGGACAGCAGCAGGCGGTTAGCCATGGAGGAGGAGGTGGTTGCCCTGCAGTCTCGTGGTACATGGAGCTTGGTTCCTGCTCCCCCAGGTGCTTCTGTGGTCAGTTATAAATGGGTTTTTACTGTCAAATATAATGTGAATGGTAGCCTTGATCGCTACAAAGCAAGGCTAGTAGCATGTGGATTCACTGAGACATATGGCGTGGATTATGTGGACACTTTTTCTCCGGTTGCATGCCATTCCACTCTACGTGTTCTTCTGTCAGTCGTTGTGGTACGTGATTGGCCTTTATTCCAGCTTGATGTTAAAAATGCCCTTTTATATGAGGACCTGCAGGAAGAAGTCTACATACAGCAGCCTCCGGGGTTTGCTGCTGAGGGGGAGTGTCAGATGGTGTATCGACTTCACAAGGCCATATAAGGTCTTAAACAAAGTCCGCGGGCATGGTTTCAGAAGCTTTCAGATCTAATCCAGAAGCAAGGGTTCATAAGATCAAATGTTGACCACTCTTTGTTCGTCCAGAAGACTCCCAAAGGTACTGCTGTTATTATGGTATATGTTAATGATATATTTGAGGGGATAAAGATGGCAAAAGCATTTTTAGGTCGTCAGTTTGTGACTAAGGATCTTGGTACTCTACGATACTTTCTGGAATTGGAATTTGCGAGGAATGCACAGGGTCTTGTGATGACCCAAAGGAAATATATTACATATATACTTGTTGAGACAGGTATGATCGGGTGTGACCCTCCACTACTCCCATGGATCCTAGTATGAAGTTATATGGAGATGATACAGAGGAAGTTGACAAAAGAAGATATAGAGAAATGGTGGGAAAGCTTCTCTATATTACTATCACTAGACCTAACATTGTTTTTGCAGTTAGTCGCGTGAGTCAGTTCATGGAACAACCCAGACAAGTGCACATGGATGTGGTATATAAGATATTAAGATATCTAAAGTCATCTCCAGGTGTAGGATTGTTGTTCAGGAAAGAAACAAATCTCTCTATCTCTGCATGTGCTGATGCGGATTATGCAGGATGTCCTAGAGACCGGAAATCTACCACAGGTTTTGCAGTGTTTGTTGGCAGTTCCTTAGTTTCTTAGAAAAGCAAGAAACAGACAGTAGTGGCTAGATCTAGTGTTGAATCTGAGTATAGGGCCATGGCACTGGCGAGTACGGAGATGATGTGGGTTCGAGCCGTATTAGAAGATCTAGATATAGATGTACCTCTACCCATGCAATTACAGTGTGACAATCAAGCAGCATTATTTATTGCTAATAATCCTGCATTTCATGAAAGGACGAAGCATATTGAGGTAGACTGTCACTATACCAGGGATGTGATTCAAAAGGGTATGATTTCTACTTCTCATGTCAGTTCAGGAGAGCAGACTGCAGATATCTTTACTAAGTCGTTGCTCAGAGGGCCGTTTCAGAAATGCTCTTCCAAGCTGAGCATGATTGACATCTACGCTCCATCTTGAGGGGGGTGTAGAGATACTTCTAGTAGTTTTTGTACTCATCTGTTATGTTTATTTTCCTTGTTCCATCTTATATAATTTACCCATAGGCTTCCTCTATATAAGAGAGCCTAGGGTTACTGGAATAAACAGTTCTCTCATTTTCTTCCAACATGTACTATTCAACTATCCCAATTCTTTAGCTCATGCGGTATTATCCATTAGAGGTTGTGCCCTTATACTTCTTAGCAGAACGGTATTGTTGAACGCAAAACACCGTCACTTTCTGTACATACCGAGTCGGGCTCTTCATTTCCTCTGGGGTGATGTTGTGATGACATCATGTTACCTAATCAATCGGTTGCCCTCTACAATTCTTGGTGAAAAGGCACCGGGGGATATAGTCATTTTGAACCTATCCAGGAAAAATATTATGTTAGTGCTGATGTTACTTTTTTTGAGTCCATCATGTGCTACACTCCTATAGGTGACATGTTAAGTCGCTCTGAGTTTGGGGATGTTGTTGTTCCACCTCCTCCAACACATATATCTCAACACGTTGTCCATGCTCTAATGTCTTTTCCAACATCTAGCACGCCTTACTGTCTATCTTGTGCAATTTACCAATAGGTCTCTTCTCTATATAAGAGAGCCCTAGGGTTCCATGGAATAAACAACTCTCATTCTTTTTCCAACATGGTATCAGAGCGATGATCCTAAACTGAAGCTCTCGTACCCATGAAAACCCTAACCCTAAATACTACTCATCAGCCATTCTCTTCGTGCACTGCAACTGTCAGCTTTCTCGCTTTCGGGCACCGTCACCTGTCGCCGCCAGTTCTCTTTCTCGTCCGCGCGTGCCACCGCCGAGGTTCCCCACTCCAGCGCGTGCTACCGTCGCCGACAGACTGCTTTGCGCCCCCACCTCGACGTATGCCCGCCACCTGTGTCGCGGTCTGTTTCTTGTTAATGGATTTGGTTGCATCCTAAGTTCACACATGCAACCAAATCTCCATATATCTGTGTAGACATATTTCTTTTAGTCTAAAAATCTAGTTTTCTTCATCCGGCAATATGTAAGAGAACACAATTGATATCCCCGCTACATGTGCTTTTAGAGATCCGGCGTCAATGGTCAAGATAAATGAGATGAATTATGAGATATGGGCCATGCAGTTCATGAGCCTTACGAAGTTTATGGGTAAGAAACATATTCTTCACGAGGAAGAGTCGGTTGAGAAAACTGGGGTCAATGCCTCGTGGAAGAAAGATGATGCTTATGCACAGGTCTGGTTATCTTGTATATTAATGTCAGAGATCGCCAATGATGTGTTACATCAGCCCATTACCAATGCGATGTGGGATATCCTCGCACCTATCTATTCCCAAGCGAGGAATGAGACAAAGATCCTGCGGCTACAACACGACATATTTACTGTCAAGCTGAACGAGCGGCCTCTTCATTCTCTATATACGTCCGTGCGCGGAATGTTAGAGAAGCTCCACAGTTTATGCCGCTTCATCTACTCCTGAGCAATAGAAGACATACATGAATCCCACTATGGTTGGTGTATTCCTAGTCGCGCTTGATCCAGAGTATGAGACGGCTTGTTTACATATACGGCAAAGAGGGGAAAGACCTTCACCAACCTCTTCGCGATATATAATAGGCGGCAAACATCTCCTTCACTGACCTTCGCATCCTCTTTGAGAAGAAGACCGACTACCATCTCTCTTTCCAGGCGGAAGATCCGCAACCTGGTTTGAGTCCACTAGATAGCCTGCCCTGACCTGACATAGGCAAATCTGACTCGCTCTCATACATAGTCTTCCGCCCCGAGCAATCTTAGTTATTGGAAAGCCGCGCATCAGAGCTATATTATGCATACTGGCAGGTGCTACTATTCCTCCCATGGAGGAAGTATTCCGCATACTTAGTAGGATCATTGTCTTGTCACTTGCTTCTACTCAAACACCTTTTGCGATGGCAGCTTCCTGCGGTAGAGGGGGCTCTTCTCAGTTTCGTGGACATGGACCTCCTGGTTGAGGAGGTCGTATTCATCATCCATGCACTTACTTTCATCGTCATGGGCATACAGAGGGTACATGCTACTCCAAGCATGGTTTTCCGGCATCAACTCGTGTAGCGGAACAAGTTGACTCACCTACAGCTCCTTCTTGGATCAGAAGTTTGATGACCTAGTAGCTCGATTAATAGATATTATGCCTCTTGCTAGTCCCATTGCTTCCTCTCCTACTCTAGGAGGCCACTCAGATGTTGCTGCTTCTTTTAGGGCTAGTACCTCTGTCACTGTCAGTACCTCAGGTAACATTTATGCTCTTACTACTTGTCATGGATCTGATATTACAGAATGGATTATGGACTCTGGGACGACACATCCCTTGTGTGGAGACATAGATCAACTTGTAACCTACAGATAGGTTCCTCCAGGGAGAATTGTTGTCATAGCCGATGGGACTCATTCCCCAATAACAGGATAATTGGGAGATCAATTTGATGCCTTTGATAAGTTTACAGAATGTGTTGCATGTATCTGACTTTTCTATGAATTTATTATCTATTGGTCAGATTTCGAAGGATTTGCATTGTCAGGTTATTTTTGACCTACTGTCTCTTATATTTCAGGACATTCTTACAGACATGGTGATTGGTTGTGGTCGTGATAGGGAGCCTCTATCGATTGGTCGGAACTCCATATGTTTGCCTATCCTCTTATTCTACAGGACTAGTCTCTCCGTTCATGCGGCACATGTGCTTTGGTCACCTCCCCCTTCAGAAGATGCGTCAAGTTCTCCCTCAGATCTCACCTCGCCCATTCTTCGAATGTGAGGCATGTCAGTTGGGAAAGCACCATCAGTTTGCTTTTCCTAGTCATCGGATTCGGAGCAGTAGCTCCCCTTTTGAGTTATTTCATGTTGACATTTGGAGTGCAAGTCGTGTTCCTGATCACCAAAGACACAAGTTTTACCTAGTTGTGCAGAATGCTTTTCTTCTTCTGTCAAATTTGTTTGAACTGATAATGCATTGGAATTATGTACTCGTGCACTCTCGCAATTCTTTTCATCTTGTGATATTGTTCATCAAACATCATGTACCTTAAATTCTCAACAGAACGATGTTGCAAAAAGAAAGCATCGACATTTACTTGATGTTACTCGCACCCTTCTTATTTAGAGCCATGTCCCACATTCGTTCTGGGATGATGATGTTCTTACCACTTGTTATCTTGCGGATCGCATGCCCTTGTTTGTATAGAGTGAGAAAATTCCTTTCTCCCTGGCTTTTCCAGAGGAGTTATTTTCACTCATTCCTTGTGTTTTTGGTTCTGTTGCCTTCGCCCATCAATTGTCTCCAGGATTGGACAAGCTCTCTCATAGAGCTGTCAAATCTGTTTTTGTTGGGTACTCCAGGACATAGAAGGGATATAGATGCTATGATCCATTACACATGAAATATTATGCTAGCGTTGATATCACATTCTTTGTGTCAGTGATGTATTTTTCTCCTGCGGGTGCTAGGTTGACTTCATCAGATTCAGATGATGAGGTCTACATGCCACCTCCTCCTACGAGCCCATGACTATCTTTGCATGCGTCAGTTGTTCCTCCGGGTTATGAAGTCGAGGGGAAGTGTGTATGTCGACTTCGCAAAGCAATATATGGCCTAAAACAGAGCCCAAGAGCATGGTTCGACAGACTTACTGCAGAGATCAGCACTCTTGGCTTCCAACGAACAACCTTTGATTATTCTGTATTTGTCAGAAGACGAACAACTGGTACTGTTATTCTTGCAGTTTATGTGGATGATATGGTCATCACAGGTGATGATGATAAAGGGATACTAGAGACCAAGGCCTTCCTCCTTAAGGTATTTGTTACCAAGGATCTTGGTCCACTACGGTATTTCTTGGGCATACAAGTACTACGCACTATAGAGGGTCTTCATCTTTCACAAAGAAAATATTGTCTGGACATTCTTACGGAAGCTGGATTAGTTGGATGCAAGCCCGCTGGTATTCCCGCAGATCCTAAGAAACATTTCACATCCTCTGATCCTATCTTCGAAGATGTTACTCGATATAGGAGCCTGGTTGGCAAACTTCTTTACCTTACTGTCACCAGACCAGATATTTCCTATGCAGTGAGCAGAGCTAGTCAACACATGGAGCAACCTTGTTACAATCACTGGCAGGATATTCCTCAGATTCTACGATACGTGAAGGAATCACCAGAAAGTGGCTTCTTCTATGGGCAAATGGGTACACCGATATTATTGCATATGCTGATGCAGATTATGCAAGCTCACCAGAGGATCGACGCTCCACCACAGGTTATGCTATGATGGTTGGATGAAATCTTGTTACTTGGAGAAGCAAGATGCAGACTGTTGTATCTAGATCCAGTGCAAAAGCAGAGTACAGGGTGATAGCTCAAGCTACTTGCGAGATCACGTGGCTATTAACTTTTCAGCAAGAACTTGGTATTACTATCGATAATCCTATTCCACTATATTGTGACAACAAATCTGCTACATATATTGCCACGAATCCTGTGTTTAATGAGCGAACCAAGCATATAGAGGTTGACTACCATTTTATTTGTGATGCTATCAGGATTGGAAGGATTACTAATCCTCACATCAACACCGACCTTCAGCTTGCAGATGTCTTCACAAAAGAATTACCCAAGAAGCGACTCTCTTGGATTGTTTCCAAGTTGGGCATGATTGATAAATATGCACCAATTTAAGGGGGAGTGTTAGGAGTATATATGTTAAGAGAATATTCTATATGGCAGGAGTATATGTTAAGAGAATATTCTATGTAGCAGGAGTATATGTTAAGAGAATATTCTATGTGGTAGGAGTATATGTTAAGAGAATATCCTATGTGGCGGGAATATTTTATGAGGTATTTATGTATTTTCTTCTTTGAGCTCTCTAGGGTTTTGTCCTATATAAGGACCCCTAGACCTCTAGAATAAAACAAGCCTTTATATTCTTTCATTCTTTTTTTCCAGAATCTCAATGGATACAGGAGGTCTGGGGCTCCTTATATAGCCTCCTCAGAGCCTCCGAGTCCCACCACTAGTAGATGTGGAACTAAACACATGGATGGGGTAAATGGATCCTAGAGGTATCCATTTACCCATCTACAACATAAGAGGCGCACAACGAAATACTCCAACACTCCCCCTCAAGCTGGAGCATGCAATGCTCAACTTTGACAAACAGGAAGAAACTCAACTCACATTATTTGACACTACGGACAATATCAACTCAACGTGCACAACTGTCGGCTGCTATCGAGGACGTTGCTTCTCATGCCATGCAGGTGAGGAGGACGAACGGGCTGGAGTGTGAGTCAACTGTATCTCCTCGTTAGAGAGCATGTGTTATGTACTGGACCAGTCAGAGTTACTGTACTGAAAATGAGTCTCCTTGTCAGAGTACTCTGGCCTGTCACAACATGTGGACAACTGCTCCATCTCTGAAAAGGGCCGAACTAAAAGGTCGTGGAGTGCAATCCTTGTCAGAGTCCACGATCGCTGGAGAATGGAGTCTGAAACGTCTCCTCGTCGGAGAACTGGGTCTCTCCCATCTGGCTCATAGAATGGTACTCTACTTTGGAGTCCCTATGATACCACATGAAAACCCTTGCCCACATGGCATAGGGAATGGTCCTCTACCCTGGAGTCCCTATGGCTTACATGAAAACTCTGACCGAAACAACAAGCATGATGGGGACCACAAAACTGTAGATCGCACACTCGTGCGTCTTGAACTGTAGACTCGGAACCTGATGTAGAATCCGAACTTGCGCATCAAACTGTGGACTCAGAATCTGGACGTCGAGTCTGAAACTGCGCATGGATAATCTGATAACTTATAGAGTTTGAACAACTGGCTAGTATGTATCTAAATAGACCTCTGGCTCTACATATACCCCCCCCTTTCTCCCATACTGGCCGGAATAATTAACATCAACCAAGTTGGGAGAAGACAAGATAATATGGGGAAAAACAAGACATTACTTAACCGATTATATATTTATTTTTTTCTCGACTTTCTCGATCATAAATTTTTTAAAAAATCATCATTTTTTTACTATTTCCATTTTTTAGTCGTTTCATTCATCATTTTTTTATAATAAGCCGCATCATTTCCCCCTTTTTTGTACGGCTTTTGCAACATTTTTTTTTGGAAATTCCGTATGGCTTTTTGTATGTACGCTCAAATCGGAATTTTTTATGGCTGATGCTCCTCCCTTCTTCATTTTTTTTGATTTACATTTGGGTCGTGCATCGACAAATAAAAAGAATTAATTGGGGGCCCATAGTGTCGTAATCCTATTTAGGGTTCCCCGTAGTAGGAACTCTTGCTCAAAGGACCGTCGCCCTCTTCCCGATGGAGCTTTGTGTGCCGCACACCACGCTGGAGATGCACTGCCAGATCGAAATGGAGGAAGCGGAGCTGTCACCTGGAAAGGTAGCAGTTGGTGGCGCCATATGCTGCCAGAAGGGCACGCCTCCTGTGCGAGAAAGGCTCCGCCTGGAATTTGGAGCCAGGTGCAGCACCACGCCTGGGAAGAAGAGCCGCCATCGCATGGGTTGTGCCACCGTTGGGCGAGGATGCCTGTGCAAGCTTGTAAAAATCGGTCGACTAGGCCGACTAGTCGATCCGACTAGTCGAATCGGGGGGGTAGCCGACTCGACTAGGCCTAGTCGGCCATTAGTCGGTCAGCCTGACTAGTCAGCCTAGTCGGACGACTAATCGGCCTACTTCTTTTGTTTCATTATGTAAGTAAAGAAAATGTCCAAATCTATGTTAATACATAAGCAAACTTATTCTAATATATAATAATGTTATATTTAAAGTCAATTACTTCTTTTATTTCATTATGAAAGTATAAAAAATGTATAAATCTATGTATAAAAATGATTTATATATTTAAAATAATTAAAAAATTTAAAACCGACTAATGGCCGAATAAATACGATTAGTTACCCGACTGTCGATTAATCCTTAGTCAATGACACTGCCGACCGAGTACCGACTACCGCTTTCTGAAACCTTGTGCCTGCGTGAGGGCATCGTGCCTACAAAGGGGGTTGCGCGGCCTATAAGGGGCTCGCCCTGTGCGCGAGATGCGTGATGCTCGAGTGCTTCGAGCGAGCTGCTAGGGCTCTGTCTGGGAAGCGTTGAAGATGGGGTTGGAGGCGAGATCGCAAACTGCAGATGGAGGGTGTGCGGCTGTGCCTCCGCTAAATAGTAGGCACAGATGCTGCTGGAAGGATGGTGCCATGGAGCCCAACAAGAATGGGCTTGCCACCTGAGGTCTGCGCCACAAGGAGGATGTGCGGCTTCGTTGCTGGAGCTGTTGTAGGGGTTTCCGCGAGGATATGCGCGAGGGGGGTGCGCCCTACGAGTATTCTTCCCTGAATAGCATCGCCTGGAGTATGCGCTTTATGTGCGCTTGGAGAACAACATGTCGCCTAGATTGGAGATGATGGCGCAGCGTAGCCTCGACTTGGACTCGTAGATCTAGGATTTCAGAAAGCCCTAGAGATCTTGAACTAAAAATAACTTGAATACATAATCTTCAAGAATAAACAAAATAACAATCGAATCTCGGAAAAAATGAAGAACTTGAGAACCTCGAGAATCGACCAGCTCTAATATCATGTTAGAAAATAGGAATGCGGAAGCGATTTGAAAAACAGAGCATAGAACAGAAAGATAAAACACGAACATAAAGATCTTTTACATGGAACCCTACTCCCTAAGGAGCGGGATGAAACCACGAGAGAAGGCCTCAAAGGGCCATATGCTTCATTACTTTTTCTCAATGGATGCAGGAGGTCTGGAGCTCCTTAAATAGCCTCCTCAGAGCCTCCAAGTCCCACCACTGGTAGATGTGGGACTAAACCCATGGATGGGGTAAATGGATCCTAGAGGTATCCATTTACCCATCTACAACATAAGAGGTGCACAACCAAAAACTCCAACAACCTTCATTTCAGCTTGATGTTAAAAATGCATTCTTGTATGGTGAACTCTAGGAAGAAGTTTACATGCGGCAACCTCCGGGGTTTACTACTGGGGGGGGGGGTGTCAGCAGGTTTGTAGACTTCACAAGGCAATATATGGCCTTAAGTAGAGTCCAAGGGCATGGTTTCAGAAGCTCTCGGATCTAATTGAGAAGCAGGGATTCAAGAGATCAAATACATATCCTTCACTGTTTGTACAGAAAACCCTCAAAGGTACAGTTGTTATATTGGTCTATGTTGATGACATACTTGTTACAGGAGATGGTGCGCAAGGGATCAAGAGGGCAAAGGAATTTCTGGGTCAACCTTTTGTTACCAAGGATCTTGGTACCCTACGTAATTTCTTGGGGTTAGAGTTTGTTAATGACATACTTGTTATAGGAGTGACGAGTCCTGAATTGCAGCGTTTAAAAATGTTTTTTTATCGTTCGGCTTAAAGAATAATTAGTCGTGTGTTGTAGGCGGCAATCGCAATCGGTCAAGAAAATACCACAAATAAATTATTCAATTTGTAATATCGTGGTTTTAGGTTTGTTTTACTTGGCAAGTCCCAAGGTCGATCACAAGGAGGCAAAGGAACAACCTAGAGAGATGTCTATCAAAGTTCGTATTCGGTTTTCGAGGCGGTCTTTTTTCTTTAATTTTCAATGTATTAAGGATGCAAAATGCACTTTTGGCCTATTTTGTGGACTAAAATGTAAATTACATTCAAATGATGTCCGAAAAATATGAAACTTGTCCACAACGTAAAATACGATGAAATGTATGCACGGTAATTTTTTTGGAATTTTTGGATGCAATATGAATTTTTTTATGGATTTTTAAATGCAAACAAAATGATTTTTAATATTTAATTTTAATAAATAGTAAACCTACTTATTTTCAAGAAATAAAATTATCTAAGATCTATCACTAGGTGATGGATCTCAGAAAAATCCTAAACCTTGAAAATGTGGGGATTATTACCTATTAAAAATCAAATACTAAAATATACAAAATGATTTTTACAGAGCAAAGTATGCATGCAAATGCAAATCTTTTTGGGCACAATGTCAAATACAATTAACTCTACAATATGTGATTTTTCGGGGATTTTTAGAGCAATGACTAATCAACTATGAATTTCAGAGCAAGAAATGGGCAAAATACGCAAATTTTCACAAATCAATTATTTATTAATTAACCATCCATCACAAAAATACCCACAAGATGTCAAACAATAGAGAATTAATTGACAAACAAAATGCTATTTTTGATTTATAAAATAATGTAGAGAAGATGTTCAAAACTGAGGGGGAACACAGGGGTCTAACTGCAATAAATATAAATAAATAAAACTGCAGAGGACTGAAATGTAAATACCTATAATTAGGGGGTACTCTTTGCAAAATTCTCAATAGGTCACGTGCTATGCACGTGACCTCTGAGTGGCGGGTGCTGATGGCGAATAAGGGGGTCCTCGGGGGTGTTCTTGCAAATGACCCCGAGGTCACATGAGGAGCACGTGACCCGGGGATGATGTAAGCCTGATGTCCCCCCACCCTCACGCGTGCCGCGCGTGGCGGGGGTCTCGGGCTGGAACCCGGTGGCTGGCGAGGGACGATGACGGAGCTGGGCTCCTATGGCTGGAGGTCCGACGGAGCTTCTGGCTGGCGGTGGCGTCGTTGGTCGCTGGTGGTGCGGCCGACACACGGCCGTGGGTCTTCGATGAAGCGGTGGCCCGGTGGAGCGTCGGCGTGGCTCGGAGGCGGTGGGGCGCAGAGGGCGGAGCTGGAGGTGTTTGACAGCGGAGATGGTTGCGTCGTCGGTGGCGTTGGAGATTTGACCGATGAAGGGATGTTGTCGGTGGAGCTTGCAGTTGTAGGTGATGGAGCAGCGAAGTTCCTGGCGGTCGAGGAAGATGACGTGCGGCGAGGCGTCGATGTTGAAGATTGGTCGGAGAAGAAGGTGGGGTTGTGGTCGTGGATGGAGGTCGATTGTCGAGAGAAAGAGGGAAATCGAAGATGGAGATGAGGTGAAGCGTATGAACGGGGAGATACCTGAAGAGTTGGGGGGGCTCGACGGCGTGGCAGGGCCGGAGCGGAGCAGCGGCTCGGAGGCGGCACTGTGGCGAGGAGGGTCTTCCTCGGATCACGCCGACCTTGGCTGTCACGACCTGAGGAGATGAACGGCGGATGGGTTTTACGAAGGGTGGCTGTGAGCTTTTATAGGCTGCGGGGGAGAGGCACGGCGATGGAAGGTCGCCGATTCGAGGGGAAGATCGGAGAGGATACGCGGGGGTCGGAGATGGGATTTGATTGGGCGAGATACGTAGAGGCGATGCGATTGTGGATGGCGGCGCGAGATCGACGGGATTCGGGGGCGGCGCTGCGGAGATTTCGGGGGTGGCGCTACAGAGATTTCGGGGTCCGCCGCCCACGAAGGAAAGGGGAAAGCGGCAGGGAAGACGACGATGGATGGCCGTCCGATCGGCCGAGATCGGACGGCCATGGAGGTGCCACGTGGTGCGTGAGGGCTCAAGGACGCGGGGCACGTGCGTTGCACGTGCCTGGGTGGCACGTGCCTCGCACGTGCGGTTTTATTATATTTTTTTATTTTTATTTATTTTAATTTTTTTTGTAAAACGAATACTTAAAACCTCAAAATTAACTGACACGTGGCGGCACCAGGTGGTGCCACGTGTCAGCACCAAAAAAATCGAAATTAAAATACTTTGTAAAATACAAAAGAAATAGTAAATGGCCTCGGATAAAAAAAGTTTCTTCACGAAAATTGCTCGTCTCAATGAGATCTACAACTTTCATGAAGACATCAAAATCAAAATCGATCATTTGCACAAAGTGGTATTTTTGGGGTGTCCCATGTACATAGAACACCTTGATTTTGGGGTTTTGTAATTTTTTTGTCATTTTTAAAACAGGTAAAAATCCGGAAAAATATGGTAAAAATCAAGAATAAATAAAGACACCTTAATCTAATTTTTTTGGATTTTTATTAATTGAGAAAATATGTACATAAAATATTAGGTCAAAAATAGCTAAAATATACAATATACAAAAGAGGCCCAAAACCCAACTTTTACATATGAGCTCCGATTCACTTGAACTTGGTCTTGTTTGAAGGTAATTGAATGTAGATTAGTTCAAAAGTGAGTAGGATTAAAATGGACACTGGATGAGGGAGATATGAGGGTTTTAGTCTGAAAATCCTGAAATTAGGGTTTGGGTTTTTGGTCCACTTATTTGTGTTAGTTATTTTTTTTGTATTTTTTCTTTATTCTTGTTAGTGATATGTACACAGTGGAGGTGGTTTTGTGTCATTCGGAGTTAGCATGAAAGAGTTAAAAATCCGGGAAGTTAGGCTATTTACAGGTCATTTTTGGCATGGATTTTTGGCTTCTTATTTTGTGCAGATTTTTGTGCTAAAATGCAATTCTTATGAAATCATGCACTAATGCTAATTATGCAGAAAAGATGCAAGAATGCTGTTGATTTTGAGGGATTTGAGCTTAATAAATGAGATTTAGAGTGATGAATACAAGATTCATCACCCCCCTATACTTAAACCATGCTCATCCTTGAGCATCAAAAAGAAATGTCATGAGGTGAAATGAGATTGGGTTCCATACCAAGACCATGAGCTGAAGGTGAAAGTGAACCTAAATTCAACCTTTGGATTATTTGTGTGTCGGAACTTCTGTGAGACTTAGAATTTTAAAATCAACAGCCCTCAAGTTATACACATCATTGCTACAGTTTCGGCTCAGAAGTCATCTTAGATCGATCCTCTTACCAAAGTATACCCCATGAACATTGAATAACCGACTCATGTGTGTGAAAGGTTTTAGCTCTTCCCATCCAGAATGCCGGACTACCGTGCAAGCCTCCTCTCCAGTAACTCGTCCTCGGGGAGTCAGGTATTTCCTTCTAAGGTCTGTCGCGCTGTGTTCACAATCGAATTGGGGGGAGAAGATAGAAGAAGGGGAAAAGAACTGGAAGGTGGCCAGTATAGTCATCTCTCTTTGTGAAGATGGCCAGTATAACCGAGTCTCCATCAAGATCTGCAGGTTTTCTTGAAGCTTGGACCTTTTTGATCAGATATTTATTTCGTATAATGCTTCTTTGTATTTGGAAATTTTTGGTGGTTCTGCTTGGATCTTGTTGTGCCCCTACGGATATAGCATCTTTTTGTTCCGTACATTTTTTGGGGTCTTAGAAAAAATTGTGCCCAGCCGTCCATTCCTTTTCCGAAGCTTTATTTCAACCCGTACTCCGGTCTTTAGATTTCCACGCTACCAGAAAAGAAACTCACATAGTCTTCCAATATCCAGTCTGAGTTGAGCTAAGTGCATAGTGCGAGAGTACAAATTAATTCCCTATTCCAGAGTTGTACCTAGAATGAAGAGACCAGGTTAGACACTAAGAGTTAAATGCTGCACATTGCCATGTGGAACTCAAAGAATTAAGTCAAAGACCCGAAGACTCTAAAATCCTATTTCTCGGTGAAGTTCCTCTGAAAATTAGGTGGATTAAGGTCAAGTGCAGACCACTCTCGGTTTCGGCTCATATCTCGGTTAAGAACCCAAAGACTTTTCATATATGCAAATGCGATGCTTAATGAAATGCAGGTGCATGGAATGCAGACATTTTTTTTAATTCTTTTTTTTATGCAAAGGATTTTTTTTGTTTTTTTATGCAAAAAATGAATAAGAAGCCATTTTTTCAAAAAATTTTGGGTACAGTTAGTGTTAGTGGCAAAACGTTTTTTTCTCTCTTTTTTCTTTTTTTTTTGTTTTTTTTTAAAGAATACACACCCCGTAAATACATATAGACTTAGGCGCAAGTACGAGATATGGATAAAATATATACAAAGTATATATACAGACCCCCCTATACTTAGCGAGTGATGTGTCCTCAGAGCACAAGAAGCGTAAAGAAGACATAGCTCGGGCTATGCGTAAGAGAGTAAAAAAGGAAAAAGAACAAGATTTATAGAATTGCCCCCCTATACTTAGACTGTGAATAGTCTAAGTATAGAAGAAGAGCGGAAAAGAAAAGAAAGAAAAAAATGAAGCGGTCGGGGTATGTGAATGATGAGAGTATATACATGTGGGCGTCGGTTCCCCCTATACTTAGGCTCTAGTCAGCCAAAGTATAGAAGAAGGATGGAAGCGAGTTGATCTGGAGGAGTGTGATGGGGGAAATGGAATATACAGATGGCATCGGTCCCCCCTATACTTAGGCCTTGGCCTAAGTAGATGAAGAAGCTGTACAAGGAGACCAATATGGTCGGGAGGGAGGGTGGGTAGTCAATGATTAAGGCGGTTTTCGGCTAATTTTCTTGTGAGCCAGCGGTGGGAGATCATAATGAGTTGGAGATGAAGCATATGATTCCCAACTATTATCAGTGTTATCCTCAGAAAAGTCATGATGGATAGTAGACGAAGTGTTTGAGTCAGATGAAAGATATCCATCATCGGAATTATCCTCAGAGGAATAGTATTTGAAAGTGGGCATACTCCAGATATTTATGTCTTTTTGTTTCTTCAATTGTTTCCTCAAGATTCGTTCCTTTTTAAGATCAATCGGTTTGTCCTCAGATGAATATTCAGACGCTCCGGTCTCAGTCAGCTCATAAGAAATAATTCCAGTGTACTTGTGGAAGGTAGGAGCATCAGCTTTGGATGAGTAATAATTAGGAACGGGAGTTGTCCAACGAGAATCGAATTTTGGATCTTTGCGAAGATATGGCTTTAGAGCTGCCGAACAGACTTCACTCATGTAGACTACCTTTTCCGGACCTGATGAGGGATCATCAACCGATTCCTCTTCCGAAAGATCAAAGGTGACTTTCTTTTTCTTGTTTCGTGAAGATGTCGGTTCACTTGAGTATCCAGATGAATAGCTATTGGAATTCTTCTCCTTGGTCAGTGTTCGGGCTACGTATTCGTTCTTTGTCTCCTGAATGTTGGTGCACTCTCGATTTGGGAGGATTTGGTCAAGATACTCAGAGTAGGTTGCCCCCGGGTGCGACCATGCATATGTCTCAGGATCGTAGTAGAAGGATTTGTCTATTTTGAGATCCGCGGGAATTGAAATACTGGGGAAAGTTTCTAAACCAATAGTCTCATTAACAAACGCAATCTCAGGTGTAGCAGCGGGGTAGGACTCTTCTACCGTTTATTAGTTACGGTTGTCGAGGACTTTGTGAGTTGCCTCAGAAAATCGTGGTTCCTCAAAGACTGTATTAGATCTAAGTGCTTCCAATGCCGTGAAATTTGTTTATCGAGTCTCACAATCAATAATTGCCTTAGACAATGCTAAGAATGGCTTTCCAAGAATAATTGGAGACTGAGTGAATTCTCCTTGATGCTCAGTATCAATGATCGTGAATTCCATTTTGAGCGGAGCACATTGGAATATCATGATGACAGAAATGATTCCTCTCGGTCGCTTTATTGATCGGTCTGCCAATTGAACAATCTCTCGTATTTTCCTGATCGGTCCGAGTTTAAGTCCGTGAAACACAGAGGTCGGGAGGATATTGATTGGTGAATCATCATCAATTCGAGCATGGGTGAAGATTGTGTCTTTGATCTCAAAGTCAAATCTGGGCAACCGCTTCACTATGCGGCTTTTGGTTTTTTTCCTCAACACCAAGGAGGAGGCCATTGATAAGATATGTCTTTCAGTTTTTGTTCTAATCCTTCCCGACTTTTTGTTCGTTAATTTGTCCATTAAAAATTTTTTCAGGTCGGGGAAGTGTTCAATGACCTTTATAATGGGAAGTTCAAAAATCAAGTGTTTTTCCAGTGCTTCTCGTACAGTAGGATCTAAATTCTTTAGATCTTCTTCGGTCTCAATTTTTATAAAATTTCCTGGATTTTCAAATTTTTTGTTGTTTTCAAAATTTTCAATTTTTTTGGTATTTTCTGTGTGGTGTGGTGATGTGGTGTCTTCCAGAGATGAGAAGGGACCTTGATATTCAGAGTATGGATCAGTTGCATAATCATTCCTAGGGGAATAATGAGCAGAAGTATTGATGTTAGAATCATCCCTAGGCCTTTGAATATCCTCAAAATGAGATCCAATCATTTCCTTATTTAGTTTTATATCCGCTCCACCATAGAATGAGATTACTCGGTCGGCAAATTTTTGAAATCTATCCTCCATCAATTCAAATCTTGTTTGTATCCTCGAAATATTATCTTCCAAATTTTTTTCATGATCATTCATGTGAGCAGTCGTTTTGTGTTTAATAATTTCATCTTCCATTTTCCTATATGTGCGGAGAGGAGAGTTTCTCGGAATGTCCGACATATGATCCTTATTTTCTGAAAATTTCTCCTCAAAAATCATGGAAGGAGGCTGCTCATATGGTCCAGGCATGTGTATTTGATCTGAGTGGAGTTCACTCCTTTGATCATGATTGGTCAGACCTTGATATTGTGGAGTCAACATACAGGGTTTATGTGTATCTAGGAGGTCAATCCAGTCCTCTGTATGAGTATCATATCTGACGAGGGGTCTGTCGTGGTCAATCCAACGATGATGATCATTAAGTGTGTGTCTTTCCATCTAAGTTTGGTTTCTTTGTCGGTCATGAGACTTAAAGGGATTTTTATCTTGAAAAGTTTCATTGACGAGAGACTGAGAATAAGGCGGTTCAGTCTAAGATGGTAGGAGGTCATGTGTGGTTGGATGATTTGAGAAAGGATTCAATGAGGGGGTCGAAGTAATCCGCGGATGAAAGTTTCCCGCAAATGTTGGAGGATTATTGAAAGAAGAGGACGTAGTTGATTTGGGCCAAACCGAGACATATTTGTTTTCATATTGATGTTCGGTCATTTTTGAAGGAGTTGATAGAAATGATGGGTTGGATCTGAAATTTGGAAAAATTTTCCATGATGAGATTAAAATCAAGAGATGAGAGATGATTGTATGGGACAGAAAATTTATCAAATGTGCGGCTATTGATCTTCGATATCGGTTCACGCACACCAATACAAACACAAATCAACCTTGGGTTCACCAACTCACACAATGAAGCCGTAAGAGTTCGGCTATTATCTTTTCATTTTTAATTGGTGACAAAACAATCTTGGAAAATATTTAAGCGAGTTGTTAGGTGCCGAAATTTTCGTAATGACTGGCCCGAATTCTTCGACTAGTTGCACCTACTTTAAACCAGTATGGGTGTAAGTACGGACCGTAGAACGGCTACCCGTGTTACTTGAGGACGGAGCCTTACGCAGTGTCCTCTAAACCACCCACTCTGCTAAGGAAATCCGGACCGTTTACCGGTTACCCAAAGATCCTCACTGAGAAGTAGCTAATCGTTTTTGGTAGAATCAGTAGTCAATATGAAAATCCGGTTTTGGGCTCTAGCCTTAAGTCTCGTCTCTCGCTCACTCAGAATAATAAAATAATCCAAGGTCGGGGTTGCTCTCCCGCAAAAATTCTTGATTTTATGGGTTATTTTGAAATCGGCTAGATTTAGCAGTCCCAATTTTAAATAGGTGATCACTGAAGAATTAAGTGAGCTTAAATGCACGTCTACCGTCCAGTCCCAATTTCCTTTTAGAATTATATGTCAAAACAAGAGGGAGAAATTCGGAAAAAGCCGATGCAAGCGAAAAACAATGATGTATGCTCAGTTAGAAGACTTACAGTGAATCCTCGCAATCTTCATGTGGGATGCTAGACAGAAATTTAAAATTATGCTATATGAAATGCAAGCCGATGAAAAACCGCACCTACGCAGAAAGTTCTATTAGCGGGAAAGAATTGAGTTAAATTTGGCTAAGTTGAACGATCTATGTGCGTCTCAATTAACAGTGCAGTGCGGCTTAATCCTACGAGCACAATCAAAAAATTAAATTGCTCTGAGAGCCGTATGTGCAAGTCTATCATATTCGCCACTCAAGTCGGGCCCCACCCTCACCGGAGAGTGAAACAGGCCATGACACAGCACAGAATAAAGTTAGAGGTCTTGTTACACACGCGAGTGTCCAAACGGACACCGCTATAAATAAGCAATTAATTACAAAATTTTAAAAATTGCGGGAATTAAAAACCTAGACTCTACGCTCTCTCACAACTCGACTCGATCTTAAATTAATTGCGGATTTTAGGAGGTCGGTGAAGATGCCTCGGTTTCTTGAAAAACCGCTCCACGTATGCCGTATACCTCGCAAGAAAAATAAGAGAGATAATGTAAGAGAGTGAATCAAAAAAATAGAAAAAAAATAAATGCTGAAAATAAATGGGATTTACAATGAAAAATTCGGGGGTCAGACTACCCGAATGCGGAAAACCGAATGAAAATTTTCAAGACAAAAACTAAGTTGTTTGCCTCCCCGGCAACGGCGCCATCTGACGAGTCCTGAATTGCAGCGTTTAAAAATGTGTTTTTATCGTTCGGCTTAAAGAATAATTAGCCGTACGTCGTTGTAGGCGGCAATCGGAATCGGTCAAGAAAATACCACAAATAAATTATTCAATTTGTAATATCGTGGTTTTATGTTTGTTTTACTTGGGAAGTCCCAAGGTCGATCACAAGGAGGCAAAGGAACAACCTAAAGAGATGTATATCAAAGTTCGTGTTCGATTTTCGAAGCGGTCTTTTTTTTTGAATTTTCAATGTATTAAGGATGCAAAATGCAGTTTTGGCCTATTTTGTGGACTAAAATGTAAATTATATTCAAATGATGTCCGAAAAATATGAAACTTGGCCACAATATAAAATACGATGAAATGTATGCACTGTAATTTTTTTGGAATTTTTGGATGCAATATGAATTTTTTATGGATTTTTAAATGCAAACAAAATGATTTTTAATATTTAATTTTAATAAACAGTAAACATACTTATCTTCAAGAAATAAAATTATTTAAGATCTATCACTAGGTGATGGATCTCAGAAAAATCCTAAACTTTGAAAATGTGGGGTTTATTACCTACTAAAAATCAAATACTAAAATATGCAAAATGATTTTTACAGAGCAAAGTATGTATGCAAATGCAAATCTTTTTGGGCACAATGTCAAGTACAATTAACTCTACAATATGCGATTGTTCGGGGATTTTTAGAGCAATGGCTAATCAACTATGAATTTCAGAGCAAGAAATGGGCAAAATATGCAAATTTTCACAAATCAATTATTTATTAATTAACCATCCATCACAAAAATACCCAGAAGATGTCAAACAATATAGAATTAATTGACAAACAAAATTCTATTTTTGATTGATAAAATAATGTAGAGAAGATGTTCAAAACTGAGGGGGAACACAGGGGTCTAACTGCAATAAATATAAATAAATAAAACTGCAGAGGACTGTAATGTAAATACCTATAATTAGGGGGTACTCTTTGCAAAATTCTCAATAGGTCACGTGCGATGCACGTGACCTCTGAGTGGCGGGTGCTGATGGCGATTAAGGGGGTCCTCGGGGGTGTTATTGCAAATGACCCCGAGGTCACGTGAGGAGCACGTGACCCGGGGATGATGTAAGCCTGACGTCCCCCCACCCTCACGCGCGCCGCGCGTGGCGGGGGTCTCGGGCTGGAACCCGATGGCTGGCGAGGGACGATGACGGAGCTGGGCTCCTGTGGCTGGAGGTCCGACGGAGCTTCTGGCTGGCGGTGGCGTCGTTGGTCGCTGGTGGTGCGGCCGACACACGGCCGTGGGTCTTCGATGAAGCGGTGGCCCGGTGGAGCGTCGGCGTGGCTCGGAGGCGGTGGGGCGCAGAGAGCGGAGCTGGAGGTGTTTGACAGCGGAGATGGTTGCGTCGTCGGTGGCGTTGGAGATGTGACCGATGAAGGGATGTTGTCGGTGAAGCTTGCAGTTGTAGGTGATGGATTGGCGAAGTTCCTGGCGGTCGAGGAAGATGACGTGCGGCGAGGCGTCAATGTTGACGATTGGTCGGAGAAGAAGGTGGGGTTGTGGTCGTGGATGGAGGTCGATTGTCGAGAGAAAGAGGGAAATCAGAGATGGAGATGAGGTGAAGCGTATGAACGGGGAGATACCTGAAGAGTTGGGGGGGCTTGACGGCGTGGCAGGGCCGGAGCAGAGCAGCAGCTCGGAGGCGGCACTGCGGCGAGGAGGGTCTTCCTCGGATCAAGCCGACCTTGGTTGTCACGACCTTATGAAATGAACGGCGGATGGGTTTTACGGAGGGTGGCTGTGAGCTTTTATAGGCTGCGGGGGAGAGGCACGGCGATGGAAGGTCGCCGATTCGAGGGGAAGATCGGAGAGGATACGCGGGGATCGGAGATGGGATTTGATTGGGCGAGATACGAGGAGGCGATGCGATTGCGGATGGCGGCGCGAGATCGACGGGATTCGGGGGCGGCGCTGCGGAGATTTCGGGGGCGGCGCTACAGAGATTTCGGGGTCCGCCGCCCACGAAGGAAAGGGGAAAGCGGCAGGGAAGACGACAATGGATAGTCGTCCGATCGGCCGAGATCGGACGGCCATGTAGGTGCCACGTGGTGCGTGAGGGCTCAAGGACGCGGGGCACGTGCGTTGCACGTGCCTGGGTGGCACGTGCCTCGCACGTG
Organism: Ottelia alismoides; assembly: GCA_037367405.1. Taxonomy (NCBI): domain Eukaryota; kingdom Viridiplantae; phylum Streptophyta; class Magnoliopsida; order Alismatales; family Hydrocharitaceae; genus Ottelia; species Ottelia alismoides. Next base: position 154,753 of record JAZKJV010004827.1, on the reverse strand, counting down.
CGATTTTATTATATTTTTTTATTTTTATTTATTTTGATTTTTTTTTGTAAAATGAATATTTAAAACCTCAAAATTAACTGACACGTGGCGGCACCAGGTGGTGCCACGTGTTAGCACCAAAAAATTCGAACTTAAAATACTTTGTAAAATAGAAAAGAAATAGTAAATGGCCTCGGATCAAAAAAGTTTCTTCACGAAAATTGCTCGTCTCAATGAGATCTACAACTTTCATGAAGACATCAAAACCAAAATCGATCATTTGCACAAAGTGGTATTTTTGGGGTGTCCCATGTACATAGAACACCTTGATTTTGGGGTTTTGTAATTTTTTTGTCATTTTTAAAACAGATAAAAATCCGGAAAAATATGGTAAAAATCAAGAATAAATAAAGACACCTTAATCTAATTTTTTTGGATTTTTATTATTTAATAAAATATGTACATAAAATATTAGGTCAAAAATAGCTAAAATATACAATATACAAAAGAGGCCCAAAACCCATCTTTTACATATGAGCTCCGATTCACTTGAACTTGGTCTTGTTTTGAATGTAATTGAATGTACATTAGTTCAAAAGTGAGTAGGATTAAAATGGACACTGGATGAGGGAGATATGAGGGTTTTAGTCTGAAAATCCTGAAACTAGGGTTTGGGTTTTTGGTCCACTTATTTGTGTTAGTTATTTTTTTGTATTTTTTCTTTATTCTTGTTAGTCATATGTACACAGTGGAGGTGGTTTTGTGTCATTCGGAGTTAGCATGAAAGAGTTAAAAATCCGAGAAGTTAGGCTATTTACAGGTCATTTTTGGCATGGATTTTTGGCTTCTTATTTTGTGCAGATTTTTGTGCTAAAATGCAATTCTTATGAAATCATGCACTAATGCTAATTATGCAGAATAGATGCAAGAATGCTGTTGATTTTGAGGGATTTGAGCTTAATAAATGAGATTTAGAGTGATGAATACGAGATTCATCAAGGAGATGATGCGCAAGCCATGATCATGATTTTAGATAGGGTTGTGGTCGTGATAGTGGTTATCATGGTTATCCTTCGTGTATTCACCATCAGAAATCTAATCACCTTTTGACCACTGCTAGGTGAAATATGGCCCTCGTTATGCACATGTTGCCATGCTTTTGATTATGACCAATCTGAGCAGACAGATCAGCTTACAACGACTGATTACTCTTGTTTGATGCAACCGTTACAGAATCTAGTGACAACACCCCTACTGCACATTAGCTACTACTTCATGTATCATAGCTAATTCAGTCACTATCATAGCACTTGCGTGGATTATTGATTTCGACGCTTCCACTCATCTGACTGGAGAATGTAGTTTGTTGACCTCCTCCCAACCTTCTTCCACTTTGAAGTTGGTATGAATCGCCAATAATGCTCATTCCCTTGTTACCACAATCGGGATCATGGAGTTCTCTTCCAAGTTCCGTCTTGCGGAGTTCCATTGTGCCCCTAATTTTCCTTTAAGATCGTTGCATGTTCATAAGTTATATGTTGAACTGAATTGCCATGTGATTTTTTATGAGCTCTATTGTTATTTTTAGGACATCTGGACGATGTTGATTTTTAATGAGGGATATGAGAAGAATGGACTCTACTACCTTGATATTCCTAGATGTTCTACTTTTATTGGTGCAGTGTCTATCTCCTCTGATCGGTTTCTATGTCACTTGTGTCTTGGATATTCCCTTGCCAACGTTCTCTCCATGATGTTCCCCGAACTCTCTTCACTAAAACGTTTTGAGTGCAAGGCGTGTCAATTCGAAAAACATCATCGGATATCAGTTCCTCTTAGCGTTGAGCCCCGCCGACCTGTACCCTTTTCTCTGGTTCACTGTGATATTTGGGGACCTTGTCCGATCTGCAATATTAGGTATCATAGATATTTTGTGATTTTGTTGATGATCATAACGTATGTTCTTGGGTTTACCTACTAAAGGAACGATCAAATATTAATAAAATTGTTGTTAGAAAATAGGAATGCGGAAGAGAAAATGATAAACATAGCATAAAAGGACAGAAAAAAAACTTGGAACACAAGATTTTTTACGTGGAACCCTACTCCCTAAGAGCGGGACGAAACCACGGGAGAATACCTCAAAGGGATGATCTATGCATTGCACTTTCTCAATGGATACATGAGGTCTGGGACTCCTTATATAACCTCTACAGAGCCTCCAAGTCCCACCACTGGTAGATGTGGGATTAAACACGTGTATGAGGTAAATGGATCGTGGAGAGATCCATTTACCCATCTACAATATAAGTGGCGCACAACCAAATATTCTAACACTCCCTCTCAAGCTGGAGCATGCAATGCTCAGCTTGGACAAACAGAATTAAACTCAACTCACAATACATGACACTACAGATAATATCAACTCAACGCGCACAACTGCCGGCCATTGTCGAGGACGTTGCTTCTCATGGCGTGCATGTGAGGAGGACGAACGAGCTGGAGTGTGAGTCAAATTGAGAACTCGAAATCTGACCATCGAGTCTGAAACTGCGTCTGGAGTCTCCTAGTCGGAGAACTGGGTCTCTTCCATCTGGTTAATGGCACTCTACTATGGAGTCCCTATGATACCACATGAAAACCCTTGCCCTCATGGCATAGGGAATGGTCCTCTACTCTGGAGTCCCTATGGCTCACAAGAAAACTCTGACCGATAAAACAAGAAAAGATGGGGACCACTACAAAAGATGGCAAACATCTACACATCTGAATGAAGATCGCATACATGTACGAGTCTGAAACTGAGGACTCAGAATCAATCGTCGAGTCTGAACATCTGTTGTAGAGTCTGGAATTTGAATGGTCTAGAGAATCTGAATCTGAAGAAGACCTGTAACCCTACGCAATACTCCCCCTTTCTCACATACTTGTCGGAAATGACATCGACAAAGTTGGGAGAAGACATGAAGAACGGGGAGAAACAAAACCAAATAAGCCGATTACATTTTTTCCACTTAAAAATTTTCTTTTCGGCTATTGCAATTTTTTCTCATACGGAATTTTTTTATACGATTTTTGGAACATTCTCTTTAGTTGTTTCCCTTTTTTCGTACGGCTTTTCTCTTTTGTGTTTTTTCGAACCCTTTTGCGTACGACTTTTTATTGTACGCGCCTTCTTTTCACAATTTTTTTAATGCGGCCCGATGGGCCAACAAACTTGCAACTCTCTCTCCCCCTTTTTTTTTCTTCTCAAACAGTCACGGGCCCATTTGGGGCCTTTTTTTAACTTTTGAAACACGGCCCAACCTTGGGGCCTGAATATGCACCATATTTTTTTGCAACAGTGGGCCTGCTCCTCTTTTAAAAAAAGCGAAGCCCCTTGGGCTCTTTTGGGTTCCCAGTTGGGAACCTTCACTTCGAAACACGCCACCCCCGTTTGGGGATTCATCACTTGTCGTCGCCGCAACCTTGGCCTGGGAATATGACTCCCTGATCTGCTCCAGAAGAGCTGCCGCAGGAGAGCACTGGAGAGGGCTCGCCGCCGCCATCTGGAGATCTCGTGCGCCGCCATCTGGAGTGTGGCATCGGAGGGGCAGAGCGGATGACGATGCGGGGCGAGCCCAGAGGTTCGCCGATGGAATCGCCACCAGGTTAGAGGGAGCTCGCGATAGAAGGCGATGGAGGAGTTCGCCTGGTCAGGAGGAAGGGCTTGGGCGCGCGCTGCTTGGAAGCCCGCGCGGGTGCTGCTTGCGAATCTCCAGGGGCGTAGATGCGGCATCGCCGCCTCAAGGATTGGGTTACCGTCTGCGATTTTCCTTGTGTCGTCTGCGCGAGACGACGGAGGAGGTGCGCGCGAGGAGAAGGCTTGCAGGCTGCAGCCCCATGGTGGGTGCTAAGGGTAGCCACCTTGAAGGGGATTTGTATGAGCCGTTGTGATGATGCTAGGTTGGCTAGGGTTTCGCGTCGCCTGCGCGAATTAGGAAGAGGTCTCGCGTGCCGCCTGCTGGACATGAAGGCTACGCCTGGAGTTGAATGTGATAAAGCCCTAGAACTTGGGCCTCATGGAACTTCGTGCAAAAGTTAGGGTTTTAGAAAACCCTAAACTGCAACGTGAACTTGAATATGAATAGATCTTTGGAACATAATCAAATAATGGAATCTCGAATAGATTAAAAAAATCTTCAAGAATGAATCTGCGAGAATCGAACCCGCTCTGATACCATGTTAGGAAATAAGAATGCGGAAGCGAAAATGATAAACAGAGCATAAAAGAACGGAAAGAATAAACTTGGAACACACGTTTTTTTATGTGGAATCCTACTCCCTAAGGAGCGGGATGAAACCACGGGAGAACGCCTCAAAGGGTCGATCTATGCATTGCACTTTCTCAATGGAAACAGGAGGTATGGGGCTCCTTATATAGCCTCCACAGAGCCTCCAAGTCCAACCACTAGTAGATGCGGGACTAAACACATGGATGGGATAAATGGATCCTGGAGAGATCCATTTACCCATCTACGATATAAGTGGCGCACAACCAAATACTCCAACAAAGTTGCTTCAATCAGCACCTCTTCAAACAGCTGGAGCTCTCCTCCTTGAGAATTAGTTGTTGCCCAAGCAGCTGGAGCTCCATAGCTGCTACCCAACAGCTCTCAAGGAAGAAACTGCTACCTGCAATTGTTGTCCCCTGCTCCAGTTGGTGTTGCTACATGTTGCAAGCCCTCCCCTCTCTGCTGGAGCTCCAGAACTACTGCTACGGTGCTACCAAAGCAGCCATAGCTGCTGTCCAGCAGCCTAGAAGCTGTTGCTGCAGCCAAGTTCAAGTTCTACAGCTGCTTTTAGTAGTTGTCGGAAAAAGTGAGCAATATGTTATTCAAAGGAACCCTAGGCTCTCTTATATAGGGAGAGCCCTCAAGGGTAAAATACATAGTAGTCCGGAGAGTAAATAGGAATTACGAAAAAGTACATAACATAATAATAATATCGGTCTCTACACTCTCCCTCAAGGTGGAGCATAGATGTCTATCATGCTCAGCTTGGAAGAACATCTCTGGAAGGGTCCTCTGAGCAACGGCTTGGTGAGTATGTCAGCAGTCTGATCCCCTGAGCTCACGTGAGATGTAGTCTTGTAGATATCAAGCCTCTCTGGATCAAGTCTTTAGTGTAGTGGCAGTCAACTTCAATATGCTTTGTTCTTTCATGGAATGCTGGATTGTTGGCAATAATAGGGTTTTGGCTCTGATACCATGTTGGAAAAAGTGAGCAATATGTTATTCAAAGGAACCCTAGGCTCTCTTATATAGGGAGAGCCCTCAAGGATAAAATATATAGTAGTCCGGAGAGTAAATAGGAATTACGAAAAAGTACATAACATAATAATAATATCGGTCTCTACAGTAATTGTAGCTGCTACCCAACCAAGCAACTCTTGCAAGATTGGTTTCAAATAAATGTTGCATGCCTTATTACATGCAAGATCAAGACTAATTTGATACTCCAATCTTGGAGGATCCAAAGGTACAATTTAAATCTCTCTTGTTGCCTTTCATGCATGAAAACCCTAATTTATGTTCCTCTCTAGGTCCATTTTTTGGTCAAAACTGTAGAAACTAAATTGAGATGATTAACTTGACTATCAATTTGAAAGGTTTCTACACTAGGTTTACTATCATGAATATCAAGAAAGGATTATGAGATTAATTCACTTCTGATGCTGCTCTAATTTACTTCTGATTCTTCTATTTGGAGATGTTACCATATTATTGTTGCATTTTTCATGAATTTATACAGGATAAATAGGAGATAGATTATAATCGGCATTTTTGAGATAAGGCAAACCGTGCAACCGTAACTTGAATTTTTTTAACCAATAACAATTCCTAACAGATCCATGTTGATTTGTCTTGATTTCTCTCCTTCAAGAAGATATCTGTTGCTAATATTAATCCCCTATTAAGCCCCTGTCTTCAGAAATATTCATTAAAAATAACAAAAAAAAAAGATTTCTGGGGTTCTTTAACATAGGTTTGAATCTTGATGTACCTTTGTAGGACATAACGTTAACATTTACTTTATTTTTCTAGGTAGAATCATATCAGGTGATATAAAGAAAGTATAATTTATGTTCAATAAGAGATTTCATATTAGTATATATACGAATCATTGAATTAAAACAGAAATACTGAAACTGATTTTCCTTAAAAAATATCTAAGGAATGATTTGCAGTTAACCATTGTTTAGGATACATATAACGTGATGAATAGGATAAAAAATTTGGGTTATTTGCATGCATTTGACTTAAAAATAAGACCAATAAAATAGCCCCTGGTCTTTTAGTTTTTAAGATAAAAATAAAGGATTTTGTACTTACAGATAATCATTAATTCATACCAATTGTGAACTTCTATCAAGTTATTAAGAACTATCGGGGCATGACTTATCAACATTCTATTGTCGAGAACATAGATATTATATTTCTTAAAAATTTAAGATCGTTCAAATAAGTTGTTTTCATTTATTAAGGAAAGATTAGAGTGTCTGGCAGCTGGAGGTGTGCATGTGAGTGCCTTCTAGTTAAATGCAAAACCCTATGTATTAAAATGTATACATCATAGTGAAATAAGACATTATAATTCCTACTTCCCATTTGGAGATCTTTTAGATCCTTTAATTTCATAATTAAAGATAGCCTCCCTCCTAACAATAAGGTAGGAGAGAAGATGGATCGGGTCATGTAGCTTCTAATTATATGATTTAAATAAGAGAAGTTGGAAATTTGGCATTGATTTGAATTTAGATCCAAATCTAATAAGTAGCCCTAAATTTCATGAGTTAAAGAAGGATAGAGTTGAGAATTTTACATTGATTTGAACTTAGATCCAGATCCAAAGAGTAGCTTCTAATCTCATGATTGTAAAAATGATAACCTGCGACTGCGATCACAAGGATTAATCATCTTCATGAAATAATTCCTCAAGTATACTATACTAAGTATAGATCACTATTAATAAGTTGCAAATAAAATATCTAAGATCTGTAAAGTCGACCACAAAAGAGATTGAGAAGGCAAAGTATAATAAGTATGTAAAAATGACGGTGAATCAGTGATGACATTAATTGTGCCAGTCATGGTGACCCTTACACCTAACCATGTGAGGGTACGGTGACCCTCAGCTGGGTGGGAGATAAGAAGCCCAGTTAGGGCAGTGGCCACTTAGTGCGCGGGTCTCGGATCCAAGTCTTTTTTCTCGGTTTTTCGCGAGCGCTCGCAATTTTACGCCTCTTTGGGATCCACATGTTTCCTTTCTGACCAGTTCCGTTGACCTTGTATTCTTTAGGGTGCATAGGCTGGAGGGCCATCGGTTTTGATTTTTCGAGTTCGTTTGCCCGTACCGATCGAGCTTGTTTTTAGAGTGATTTGTTCCACAAAGTCTCTCCCCCATATCATGGACGTAGTTTTGGAGTAGGCCTAACCCTCCCCTGGACCGCACTTCCACTGGGTGGGCGAGAAGAAAGGGTCTCTTCGAAGGCTACCTCACTGCTTGAGTTTTGGTTACTGTTCTTGAGAGTTGGTTGCAGTTGAGTTGATTACAATTGAGAGTTGCTTACAATTGAGTTACAGTTGAGCTTGTTTACAGTTAAGTTTTTTACAATTGAACTTAGTTACAGTCAAGTTGTTTACAATTGAGCTTGGTTACAGTTAAGTTGTTTACAATAGAAGTTGCTTACAATCAAGTTGTTTACAGTTGAGCTTGGTCACAGTTAAGTGTTTACAATTGAGCTCGGTTTCAGTTGAGCTAGATGCAATTCCGCCAGTAGGTCTTGATGAAGAGGAAAAGATCATATCATGAAAATCATCCTTATCAGACTAAGATATACTACCACGGTTGTTAGAAAAGCTAGTGGACGTGTAGGGAGCCTAGTTAGGATGTATTACATTCCACCGCATGCCTACGGAGGCCCCCTAACCCTAAGGCTTCCTTACAGCCTTAGATTCATAGTGTGAGGTCTGACCAAGACCAATACCACATACTATCCACTGAGCTTGAGAAATTTAACAAGAAAAGAATCAGAACACGAGACACATCATCTACACTAAATAAGATCCATCCATATGACTTATAAAATTGGGAGAAGATCTAGATCACCTCAATCATAATAAGCATTTAATAAATCAAAGAATTAATGAATCATTGAGACTTGAAATATGATGGAGAAGAATGGAAATCTTATACGGTTTTATACTGGAGACTACAGTTGATAGATGGAGCTAGCGGACGTGTTGGGAACTTAGTTAGAATGCACTACACTCCATCGCATACCTACGGAGGCCCCCCAACCCTAAAGTGTTCTTCACACCTTAGAGTCATAGTGTGAGGTCACACTCAGACCAAGATCACAGACTATCCACTATGCTTGATAATTTGACAAAGACAAGGATTAAAATAGGAAACTCACCATCTACAATACCAAGATCCATCAATATGAGTTATAAATAATAATAAGGTGATAGTTTAATTATGAATCATATAATCAATATATCAAAATGTTAATTATGGGATGTTGAGGTAGGATGAGTAAGTCATGGGATTCATATACAGAACAAATTTGAAAACTAGTTTCTATGCAAGTAGCTCATTAAGTCTAATTGACAAACCCTATTTTTTTCCTTTCTTTTGGAGCCACTGAATTACCTGTTATTTTTATTTAATTGAGTTGTCATCAACTTTTGTTGATGTTCTTTTCTCCCTAATGCATGGATTGCAGAATAAGTACATGCATCGTAATAGTCCGATAGCTAAACCTGAGCTTCCACAGTTACTATCGACAGGTACTCATATTATAGTTTTGTTCAGAATATTATAAATGCTTTCCTTTCTCTTCTGTTACAATTTGGGATACATGTACATAATGCAGTTTCTTTTGTTACATGTAATTTATATGGAAATTATGCAATATAAATTGGTGACACATTGTTGGTTCTGTGGCTTGATTAGTTAATTATATATGTCATTCGAAACGCGAAAAACTTTCCATCATTTTTGATACGCTAATGCGATCTCTAGCGAACATGATACTACGAGTGATGTGTAAACGGGTATCCTAGATTCGTGGATGTCACATGAATATATTTAATAGAAGCAGAGAAAACATTCTTCATTCAACCACAAAAATATGTATAATACTAGCATCAAACTTATTGTTTAACAAAAAGACCCATGATAGTCCGAAAAAGACATATGCGGCAATCAAATAATATTGGGCATCTGATAATCAGGGACACAACTCGGACCTCACATATCAAAATGAAAAAGCTCAAAAGGACTCCGACTACTGTAACCTCGACGATTTGAAAATCTAGACCAATGATGCTTACCAAGTTGACATGGTTCACATTGAAATGTGGACTTGCTAGAAATGAGAGGGATGAGACGACAGATCTTCTACAATAGAAGATGCCAAGTGTAAAGAGAAATCGATCTAGCAGAAAGAGAGCTGACACCAGCATAAAGAGACTAGATCAACCTGTAAAGCCCTCTACGCTCACGGCCACATCCAATCACCCTGCCCCTAAGAATATTCTGAAAAACAAGGGAAGCGTGGCCAAATATGGCACGACAATATAAATATTTTGTAATATGACTGATAGATAATAAATCCATTAAGAATTATGGTGTATGAAGAACATTTTGTTGCTGCACGGAGGGAGTCAAATGGACCTCCCTCTGTCCGGTAATGGGAGAATGTGTCCTGTCAGCAATGGCCATTGATCTACCAGGATGTACAAAGCTATTAGAACGAATTGTGTATGATCTCCACATAGATCATGAGAAGCTCCAGAGTCCATGATCCATTCTGAAGGATCTGGTCGAGTGCGACTAGCAAATGCATGAGTAATACATGAAGTGCTGAGGGAGACAGAAGCAACAACATCTGATGGGACAATAGAAAACACTAGAAGATCCAGCAGCTAGGGGCATGATCTTGAGACTGATCTCTCTCAATCGAGCAATAAAGTCTTCAAAATGATGATCTCTAGAATCATGAGTAGTCTGGACCTACTCAGCAACATGGGATGATGGTGGAAAGACATGCTTGGAATAATATGTGTCCTCTGAATGATCGAACCGATGACAATATGAAAAGGGTTAGCGTAGTGCGAGCCTCCTTCATCGTGTATGCCACGTCCTCCGAATTAAGGCTAACTGCCTCTACCAGGGGAAGTTGTCATAGCCGATGACGTCTAAGAAAGATGCAACAGAGGGGATGCTCAATCTGCTCAGCTTGCAGTATGTCTCCTCCATAGGTGGTATAGCTGCATCTGTTAGTAACTGGAAGCGGATTGGATCTTTCTCAGGGTTAAAGGCTTCAGAAGGACCCCGGTAACAAAATCACGATAGGCCTTGTATTGTTTTGGTGAGACCGTCAGAGGTATGTAGCTATGGAGTCTTTTAAGCATACCCCAAAGAGATGTATACAAAGCATGAAGAAGACGATCACCTTGTTTGGTCGTAAAAATATCATGCTGGACTTGCAAGATCTTCGACTCATTTCTCGCTTGAGAGTACGTTATTGTGAGGATGTCCCACATTGCCTTCGTTGTGGGCCGACTCAAGATATCATTGGCTATTTCCACGGAAACAGTACCAGATAAACTTTTGCATAAGCATCATCGACATCCCATGAGGCATTGGTCCTAGTCTTGTCGGCCAGCTCATCCTGCATCAAAATATGCTTCTTACCATGGCTCTGCAAGAGGTTCATGAACTGCATCACCCACAACTCGCAGTTTGTGCCATCCATCTTGACATTCAAAAGATGTCGGACCCTTAAAGGCACCTGTGGATGGAATATCAACTCTATTTTCAGATATAATACCGGATTGGTACACGATTGAGGCCGTAGACAGTGACATGGTGTCTACATAGACATCAAGGGGGGTATTTGTGGGTGTATACTCATACCACAACCAACTCTAAGCAAACTCATATATGGTATGGGTAGTGCTGAGCGGCAATTGGTAGTGTTTGGGCGGCGTTGGGTAGCGACTTGGTCGCACCTGGGCGGCACCTAGGTCATGCATGGGTTGCGTCTGGGCAGCGCTAGGGTAGTGTTGGGGAACCCACCGAGGCCTCACGTGGGATCCTTAGACAAGGAAGAAGGATCTGTACAAGGCTCAAGGAGGACAACGGCTGGTGTTGGCGGTGGAATTTAGGTATAAACTCCAGTCTAAGACTGTTGCTCCGATACCATGTGGAGAGAGAATACAATAAGTTATATTTTCATGAGGTCCTAGGGTCTTCTTATATAGAGGAACATGTTGGGAAAATTACATAATGTAGATAGAAAGAAAAGAAAATACATAAAAAAGATAGAAGATAACTAATATCTCAATAAGGATTACTTCTATGTATAATAAAGGAATGTGGCCCGATAATTTATTAATAATCAGAATGACAATCTATCTATTGTGAAGATAAAAGTATTATAAATCTATAAGCAATTCTCTAAACTATGTATCCATCAAGCCAGATATAATAAAATTAAATATTATTTAGTTGTGTAGATGTAAGTCAGGTAACTAATAAAGTCGAATACTTCAGACATTTAAAAATAAAATTGCAGCCAACTAGCTTTCCAGCTTTCAGGTTACCATATACAGAGGAGTTTCGCACGACGGAAGAGCCTTGCACGGAAGAGAGCTTTGGGTAGAGAAGCTTTGCATAGAGTTCCACAGAGGAGGAGCTTCACACAGAGTTTCATGGCGAAGGAGCTTCATATAGAGGAGCTTCGAGTGGCAGAGAAGCTTGGGTGGAGGAGATTGGTAGTTGCGGAAGAGCTTGGAGGTAAAGTCGGGGTTTGCTCGGGAGAGAGGGGGTGTCAAGAGATTGAATTTCCATAGAGGGTTTCAAGAGAGAGAGAGAGGGAGAGAAAGGGGTATCAGGATATAATACATATTGGAGATGAAAATTTGGATCATGAAGATTTGAGAGTCCATATCTAAGCCAAGCAATCGTTCAGCCTGACTACACGGTCGCATAACCAATATATGCGGCCCTATAGATATATTTATCTATTTATGTCTATGTATTGTTTATGTTTTTTTCATGTTCTTTTCATCCAGCTTTTGTAATTTACCCATAGGTCTCTCCTATATATAAGAGAGCCTAGGGTTCAAGGAATAGATGTCTTTCGTTCTTTTTTCCCAACATGGTATTAGAGTGACGATACTAGGTCGGAGCTCTTGTACCCTAACCATAACCACACCTACCACCCTCTCCTTCGGCCGCCACCACCGGCCCATCTCTCTGTCGCCGCTCGGCTGCCCTCCTATCCCCCTCGAGAGTCGTCATCACTTGGTCGATTTGTCGCCGTGGCTACTCGCCGTCGTCGGGTGGCAGTCACCCCCCCCCTTCTCTCTTCTTTATGGCCGTTGTTGTCGGCCTCTCGTCGCCGGCTACCTATCGTCGGTTTCTAGCCCATAGTCCTTGCATCGGGATTCGTTGAGGATTTGATGGATTTGAGTGCATAAATCCGCGTATGCATTCAAATCCACATAAGACAATGTAGACATTCGTCCTTTAGTCTACAAAACTCTAGTGATCTTCATCCGGTAATATGTTAGAAAACAAAGTCAGCGTACCCGTCATAGGCGCCATTAGAGGTCAAACACCAATTGTCAAGATGGATGGGATGAACTATGAGCTCCGGGTTATGCAGTTAATGAGCCTTATGAAGTCTGATGGTAAGAAGCATATTCTTACAGAGGAGCCGATGGAGAAAACTGGGGTTAACGTCTTGTGCGAGGCGGATATTGCATACGCCAAAGTTTGGGTTTTAGGTATGTTGATGATAGAAATCGTCAATGATGTGTTACATCATCCCACCACTAAGGCAACGTGTGATATCCCCGCAGCAACTTATTCTCAGGCGAGGAATGAGACCAAGATTCTGTAACTCCAGCATGATATATTTACTGTCAAGCAGAATGGACGATCCCTTCATTCGTTGTGCACATCCTTGCGTGGGATGTTTGAGAGTCTCCACAGCTTTATGCCTCTCACGGCTACTCCTGAGCAACAGAAGACATATAGGAATGCTACCATGGTTGTTATATTCCTAACAACCCTTGATCCTGAATATGATTATGCTCGCTCCCAAATTCCCGTGGATGCTACTATTCCTCCCATGGAGGAAGCTTTCCACAGGCTTAGCAGGATTATTGTTCATCCAATGCTACGAGTCAGACACCTTCAACGATGGCTACCTCCCGAGGTCGAGGAGGTTCTTACCAGTTCCGTGGATGAGGATCTCATGACAAAGGAGGTTGTTTATGTCAGTTCTGCACTTGTTGTCATAGATCAGGACATTCAGAGAATACATGCTATTCTAAGCATGGCTTTCCTGCATCTGCTCGGGTTGCTGAACAAGTTAAGTATGCGGTTGCTTCCTCTTCAGATCAAAGATTTGATGAACTTGTAGCATGATTGGATATCATGCCTCCTGCTAGTCACATTGCTTCTTCGTCTGCCTCAGGAAGTCACTCGGTCGTGGCTGCTTCAGCATCTTCTGGCACCTCAGGTAGTACTTATGTACTACTGGATCAAAGGTTATAGAATGGATTATGGATTCCGGTGCTACATATCACTTGTGTGGAGATGGAGGTCAACTTACAACGTATAGACAAGTGCCTCTAGGGAGAACTGTGGTGATAGCAAATGGGACTCATTCCCCGATTACAAGACAGGGGAAGATTAGCTTGACACCCTCTATGTGCCTACAGACTGTGTTACATGCGCCTGATTTTTCTATGAATCTGTTATCTATTAGTCAAATTATGAAGGACCTACATCATCAAGCTATTTTTGATCCATCCTCTCTTCTATTTCAGGACATCCTTACTGGCAAGATGATTAGTTGTGGTCATGAGCAGGGCGGCCTCTATCGCTTGGTTCGAAATTCTTATGCATGTCTTTCTTCCCATTCTAATGGATCTGCCTCACCCTTTATGTGGCACATGCACGTTGGTCAACTTCCGCTCCAGAAAATGTATCATGTTCTACTTCAGATCTCTCCTCACTCATCCTTCCAGTGTGAGGCATGTCAGTTGGGGAAGCATCATCAGTCTGTTTTTCCTAGTCGTCACGTCAGAGCAGTATCTCCGATTTTGAGTTGTTTCATATTGATATTTGGGGTCCAAGTAGTGTTCTGGATCATCAGGGACACATGTTTTATCTTGTGGCTGTGGATGATTTCACTCGTCTGTCATGGGTATTTTTTTAAAGAATAAATCTGAGGCAGGAGATGTTATCAAAAACTTTATCAATGAAGTGCATAATGTGTTTTCTTCATCTATGAAATTTGTAAGAACTAACAATGCTTTGGAATTTTGTACGCATGCTCTCTTAAAGTTCTTTTTAACTCATGGCATTATTCATCAAACATCGTATGCCTATACTCCCCAACAAAATGGTGTTGCGAAGAGAAAACATCGTCATTTGCTTGATGTCACCAGAACTCTCTTCATTTAGAGTCGTGCTCCACATTCTTTTTGGGGTGATGTTGTACTTACGGCATGCTATGTTGTGAACCGCATGCCCTCGTCTATCTTGGATGAGAAAATTCCTTTTTCCCTTGCATTTCCTGATAAAGAATTGTTCTCACCCACTGCTCGTGTTTTTGGCTCAGTTGCCTTTATTCACCAGCTGTCTCCAGGTCTCGACAAGCTCTCTCCTAGAGCAGTCAAGTGTATCTTTGTCGGGTACTCCAGGACACAAAAAGGGTATAGATGTTATGATCCACTGCGCATTAAGTGTTATATTAGTGCTGATGTCACTTTTTTCGAGTCAGTAATGTACTTTTCTACTACAGGTGATCGGTTAACTTCGTCAGAATTTGATGATGAAATCTATGTGCCACCTCCACAACCATCACCATCTTCACTACTATTACCATTATCACCACCTTCACCTCATCCTATACCCTCAGCTCCTAATGTCCCGGTGCCATCGTTACCACATTACTATACACGTCGGCATGCTTCTGCTCATGGTCAACGCTTATAATCTAGCACGCATCAAGTATGTTCTGAATACATTGTTCCTAACAATGGGTCTGACACTTTGCCTGAGCAGGGTTCTCTACAGGGAACGGACATACAGGTTGATGATCTGGACATACCTATTGCGCTCGCAAGCAGAAGCGTAGCTGTGCATCATATCCTCTTGCATCCCAGGTCTCCTTTGATCGTTTGACTGGAGAGTTCAGGAAGTTTGTTGTTGCATTGTCTGTCGTGGAAATTCCACGGAATTATCAAGAGGCTTTGAAGGATAGTAGGTGGTGCATAGCTATGGAAGACAAGATGGCTGCTTTACAGTCTCGTGGTACATGGAGCTTGGTTCCTGCCCCTAGTGGAGCATATGTTATCAGTTGCAAGTGGGCGTTTACGGTTAAACACCATGCAGATGGTAGTCTGGATAGGTATAAAGCTAGATTGGTTGCCCGTTGCTTTACTCAAACATATGGAGAGGATTATCTGGACACATTCTCACCAGTTGCTCGTCATTCCGCTCTCTATATTGTTCTTTCCGTTGATGTGGTACGTGATTGGTCTTTCTTTCAGCTCGATGTTAAAATGCCTTCATGCATAGCGATCTACAGGAAGAGGTCTACAAGCACCAGCCTCTTGGGCTTGTTGCTAAAGGGGAGTATCCGCAGGTTTGCATGCTTCATAAGGCAACATATGGCTTGAAACATAGTCCAAGGGTAATGTTTCAGAAGCTCTCGGATTTAATTGAGAAGCAGAGATTTCAGAGGTCAAATGCGAATCATTCACTGTCTGTACATAAAACTTCTAGAGGTATGATGGTTATTATAGTATATGTTGATGATATACTAGTTACAGGTGATGACGTGCATGGAATAAAAAGGGCAAAAGAATTTCTGGGTCAACAACTTGTTACCAAGGATCTTGGCACCCTATGATATTTCTTGGGGTTAGAATTTGCTAGAAATCAATAGGGTCTTGTGATGACCCAACGAAAATATGTGACACATACATGGTTATTAAGGCAGCAAGGCAACAAGGCGTTACACCTGGGCGCATGTACGCCTAGGCGCACTTAAGCACGCCTAGGTGTTTTCCAAAATGTGTCGTACGTATCGCATTTGAGACATGCAACATATAGTTATTTAAAGCAAATGAATGTCGCATGTCTCAAATGTAACATCATTTTTTAATTTTTTTGAGCGCGTGTCGTATTTTGGAGATGTGACATCATTTAATATATATTTTTTAAAAAAATACATTGGATTTATTTATCTGTTTAGAACTTTTGTATTTATAAATACATAGTAACTAGAGTGTTGGAGTAATAAATGTCATTTAGCCAAACATTAGTGATTAATCACTAGAATGAAGAATCACAACACAAAAAGGAACCACAACATAGATAATTAAACAAGCTATCCAGTTACAACTAAAAAAGGGGGGAAATGTAGTAAAAATACAGATAAATTTTTTGGCATAACACAACATTTCAAATATTGAAAGACAATAATCTAATACTTCAATCATCATCATCACATAGGTTAGTTTCTTCTTCATGTCCTTCATCTTGCTCTTGGCCATCATCATTTAGATTCATCCAATCATCTTCCTCGTCTTCTTCCTCCTCATCGTCCGGGACATGAGGTACATATTGTCGCCTAATCACATGTGCACCGACGAGTATCACAATGACCACGGCCACGGAGAGCACTACGTACTGAAGTGCTTGGTTGTTCTTGTGGTTGACTCCTTCTAGGACGAGAACATTCATATGCTTGAGAAGCACATAATGCCTCATCAATGACCCTCAGAGTAAGCCATGGTGCGACCTCTGGTTCCACGTAAAGACTTGTCATCCATTCACTCGACCAATCTAACTCTGAAAGAGCAATTGGATCAAAATCTTTTGCTAAATTCCCCAGCCTCCTATTTTTGAATCTCTCGTCAAGTTGCTTGTTGTATTTGATGTAAACAAGCTTGGAAAGTCTATCAACCTCCAACTTATTCCTCCTCTTTTTATGGATCTGCACATTTAATGTGCATTCAAGTATTACATAAATTTACAAGTATAAAGTTGGCATTTATATTAGTAAATTTACAAGTGTTTTTGATACATACAAAGTCAAATGCACTCCAATTGCGTTCACAAAAGGAAGATGTGCAGCATAGTCCCAAAATACGCTTTGCCACCCGCTTCAGAACGAGGGTGAGACTTCTATAAGTATCCCACCATTCCACTACACAATAAGTCTATAATGGAAACACATCTTACCATTAAATCATTCAATATAAATAATGAAATATAACTTATATGGAAGTTTTTTTCCCTTTTTCTGATAGCAATTATCCTGCCAAACATATCACGAGCTCCTTTGTAGATCTCTATTTCAGAGCATATCACATATTGTTGATCAGGATCATCACCATCCTCTTAAGGCAAAATATGAAATCACCTTCATACCTTCCCATCAATGCCTCATTGTTGTCCTTCACTTTATAATAAAATGCAGGATTCAAGAAACATCATGCACCATACAGAGGGCGAGCCATCTGATTATCCCAGCGAGAATCAATAATTTGTAGAATAGGCATGTAATATGTTTACCTCCTGCCAAAGTTTTCAATAATCATTTCCTTTGCAGTGTCAGATGCCCTAGCAATGTAGCCCATGGGTGGAACGCAACACAGTAACGATGGTGGGTTGCACAGTTCTAAGGTAATCTTCAATTTTTTTCCCAAAAAGCATTCGCCATCACAGTTTCATAGACATATTTCCCATCATGTGT
The DNA here is from genome assembly GCA_037367405.1 of Ottelia alismoides. Classification (NCBI taxonomy): domain Eukaryota; kingdom Viridiplantae; phylum Streptophyta; class Magnoliopsida; order Alismatales; family Hydrocharitaceae; genus Ottelia; species Ottelia alismoides. The sequence continues at coordinate 136,935 of JAZKJV010004827.1, read as the reverse complement.
CTTCGACCAAGAACTAGTGTTCCACACCTCAGAAATAAATAAGGACGCCAACGCTTTCCTTTGCTTTAGCAAACTAGTAAGGGTCAAGTAGTTGGTAGCAAAGCGGGTAACTCCGCTTCAGACAGGTCTTGGTTATCCTCGTTGAACTGTAGAAACGCATCGTGCAACTGAATATGCTGCTAAATATGTGTTGTTACTTTTCTGGCCTACTTGTAACTCCTGCAAATTTCTGTAACTTGGAAATATCCTCAAGCATCTCCAAGCAGTATGCAGCACATGATCAGTAACTTTCCTACTAAAATAAAATCTTGTATTGTCGGTGACAACTTGTACAACGTTCTCCTCGCCCACCATCTCTACAGCCTCGTCTATCAATTTGAACACATATTCCCCAGTGTATACATCAGATGTTGCATTCTTTGCATAAATAAAAAATGACCCTTCTGGAGAATTAACAAGGAAGTTTATAAGACTTCGTTGTCGTTTATCAGTCCATGCATCACACATAATCGTGCATCCATATGTCCTCCAATGGCTTTCATGCTTCACCTGCAAATCTTTGGTCCTTGCATATAATCTTTCAAGTAGGGGCTTTCGCAATTCGTGATAAGATGGAGGAACAAATCCTCTCCCAGTTTGGACAATAGACTCCACTGCCACCTCAAATGCTTCTCGTTGTACAACATTAAAAGGGATGTTACCTGTATAGAATAGCTCAGCTATGGCATCATATGCCACCTGTGTAGCATCCTTCTCTAAAGCAAACTCAATTGTACTTTGTCGTGCTTCACCACGAGCCCTTGCTGCCTTCCTTTGTGCTACAATCTCCCATGGGCTAGCAGAACTAAACGAGTCCATAGGACCCTTGCCGTGTGAATACTTCCATACAGGTAGCCTATTTGCAGAACATAAACCAGAACCAGAATTAACGTTTTTACATGTTGTAGCCGTAGGTTGTGAGTCATCCAAGATGACTACATGTTCACCACGATCACCATCATCTGCATCTGGAATGTTTGAATCAGCTAAACTATATCTGTAATCAACGACTACCTTCCTCTTCTTGTTACGATTTTTGAAGTCAGCCATCTCTTTCTTAATCTCCACAGTGGCTTTCGGACACATAGATACATCTCGATAACCACCAATCAAGTGTTCCTTCTGCCTTTTGATGCCACCATTAGTAATGTGGTCGTACAATGCACATTGCACCTTATTCTTGTCTAATGTGTTTGGCTAAAAAAGTACTTCCAACCGGGATCCTTCGACACAGCTTTCAAGCATGGATCATTCATCTTGTCGGTGAAGCGGGGATCAATTTCCCCAGGCCTTTGCACGGTAGATGGGATTGGTGTAGTAGGATTAGGAATGGCATCCCCATCCAAGGATTCCATTGAAGTCATTCTACAAAGAGAGAGCAAGAGAACGCAGGGAGGCTGCTGGAGGAGGAGGGAGGCCGCCGGAGAAGGGGGATTGTTGGAGGAGAGGGAGGCCGCCGGAGGAGAGGGAGGCTGCTGGGGAGGAGGGAGGCCGTTGGAGGAGGTAGCGGCGGAGAGTTTTCTCGACAGCAAGGGGTTTCGCTGGCTACAGGGTCGAGTGAGGGCTGAATGCAGTGGGGTAATTTAGGTTTGGATGCCACAGGGTCAGACATGTATATCGCATTTTCAAAATGCGCTATGTATATCGCGTTTCGTAAATACGCTATGTATATCGCATTTTAAAAAAGTAATATATGTGTAGTACGCATAAAAAAATAGTCGCCTAGGCACCAAGGCGCGCCTTGGCGCCCAGGCGACCCAAGGCGTACATCATTTTATAAAAAAAAGCAAGGCGCTATTTCTAGGCACAAAGCCTGGGGCGCCTAAGCGTGCACCTTGACATCTATGGACACATATGCTAGTTGAGACATGAATGGTTGGATGTCGACCTGCTACCACTCCTATAAACCCTAGTATGAGGCTATATGATGATTCAGAGGAGGTGGACATGAAAAGATACAAAGAAATAGTGGGAAAGCTTCTTTATGTTACTATAACCAAGCCGGATATCTCATTTGCAATTAGCCGGGTGAGTTAATTCATGGAGCAACTCCGACAGGTACATGAGATATCTCAAATCTTCTCCAGGTGCAGGATTGTTATTCAGAAAAGAGGCAACACTTACTATTTATGTATGTGTTGATGCAGACTGTGCAGGATGTCCAAAGGATGGAAATTCCACTTCGAGCTTTGCAATTTTTGTTGGCAGTTCTCTCATCTCTTAGAAAAGTAAGAAGCAAACTATGGTTGCCACGTCCAACGTGGAGTCTGAATATAGGGTTATGGCACAAGCCAGTGCAGAAATGATGTGGGTTCGAGCAGTACTAGCTGATTTACATATAGATGGACCTCTTCCTATGAAACTACAATGTGATAATCATGCAGCTCATTCATTGCAAACAATCTCGTGTTTCATGAGAGAACTAAGCATATTGAAGTGGATTGTCACTATACAAGGGACATGATTCAGAAGGGTTTTATCTCTACCTCACATGTCAGCTCTGGAGACCAAACGACAGACATCTTCACCAAGGCTTTACTCAGAGGGCCTTTCAAGAAATATTCATCCAATCTGAGCATTATTGACATCTATGCTCTATCTTGAGGGGGAGTGTAGATATATTTATATATATATATATGTACTATTTATGTATTTTCATGTTCTTTTCGTCCAGCTTATGTTTTAATCATAGGTCTCTCCTCTATATAAGAGAGCCTAGGGTTCAAGGAATAGATGTCTTTCGTTCTTTTTTCCCAACAGGCCTAGATATGCTCAAATGGCACATAACTCAAAGTTTCAGGAATGCAATGCGCCATGGGTGTTGCATAGGTATATGTGGTTGCACGGGCCAAATTCCTGAATACTGGTTGTCGGTACAAGATCAGTAACAATGTTTGATCTTCCTACAGGAATAGTGAGATCCAAGTGAATTGATTTAAAAAAAGAATAGTCACCAAGAAAAGAAGATCTCTGAACTCGTTACTAAAATCCAACGCTCTTCCTTCTCTAGAGTTTCAGTGCATCGTAACCATTTCATATAAAGAATGGTGCTTCTATAAGAGCCTATTATCTTAATCCTTCTTCACTCCTCACTCTTACCCATTTCCATTTTAAAGTAAAATAATGTTTATTAATGAAAGTTACTTTATTAATGTTTTGGTTTCCTTTTAAAAAATAAATGCTCCTAATTGATTTTACATTGATCATGCTAAGTACACAAATGGGACGTGTACTAGGAAACATTATACATATATTGGCCCATGGCACACTGTCACCCACAATCCAGATATCAGCTCTGAATATTATCCTAATAAGCAATGGGAATGGACTTATTAGTATGTGATCAGTACCTACACAAGCTCCATTTATTGCTAAAGTCCACCTTGGAGTTAACAATTATTTTGGGGCTGGAGTCGCAACCATATAAGAAACACTCTCACACATCTCATCATAGTCTTAGTCTCTACTAATAGACTAAGATAACAATATTACTTACAAAACCCATGTACGAATTGCTAACGATAGGTTCCTATACAATATCAAATGTTTCATAGCATGAAAGACCATATAACATCTTAATGGATTTAACTGAAAAATCGCCCATATTGTGCATTTTAAAGTTTAGACTTCGGATTAACTTGATGTCCATGTGTTTCAATATCAAAGTACAATAATGCAATTTTATTGATAACCAGAGCAAATCAAATGCTTGGTAATTGAAAATAAAATGCATGATAAAGTTTTTAAGTCCTACGCATGCATCTCCAGAAATCTTAAGGAAAAACTGTATTAAATTGTAGCACGAAGAACTTACTAGTTTCCATAATAAAAGAAAAGAAAACGTGTAAAAAGGGAACAATGGAGATGAGCTATAAAGTTTCTGAATCTTTAGGAACATATCGAAGCTTTAGTATAGTCAAAAATATTGTTAAATCTTAATTTTAGTTCAGGTAATCTAAGAAACCCCTCAAGTTTATTGCATAAACACATTCCATATACTTAGCAGCACAAGAGAAATAACGAGAAAGACCAACCCGAATCATTTGGTTCATTATGTCATGAATTGTTGTTTTGATAAGAAGCACTTCCTTCCCACTCTCTGCAGGAAGACAAACATTTTTGCATACTTATCTAGCAAATAATTAAATCTGGAGTATAATAATGAGGTCCTCCTACCATCCAATTCTGCAACTTTATCAAGTGCCTTCGCAGATCCTCTATTAAGAAGTCGAAAGGTACTTTTTTTCCCTACATATCTGGTATAGTTCTGTGATGCAGAAAAGTCAACTTAGATGCCGGTCATGAAACTGCATGCGAATAAAAATTATAAATGCCTTTACCTGAATAGGGGCACCATTTTCACGAATGACAGCATCATAGCCATCTATCTCTTCCCCAAAGTTTGTTTTGAGAAGATCACCCGAGTTTCCAATAACAGCACAACGGTCAAACTGACGAGGCACAAATGGCGGGGTTTCTGGGAGTACCAAAGCAAGTTTTTCCATGCATAATGTCTTATTTTTGCAGTTATTCCTAACAAGCAAAGTTTGACTTAGTACTTTTGCTATGAAAAAAATAAATTGCTTAGGAGTGAAAATGATCATGTTTTTAACAAAATATTTTGAAAGAATGGTTTCAGATCTGCTAAAAGAAATTGATTTTTCTAAGAAGAAATGAATTTTCTTTTTTGATAAATAGGTGATGTCGAGAACACTATTTTTTCTAATTTTGCAATAAAACCCTAATCCTTCTATTGTAAAAAAAATATGTGGGATAACTACACTGTCCATTATGAATCTTGTAGCATGAGAGAACAATGGCAGAGTGGAGACCGGTTCTCAGCTGTCTTTACAGCAACCCCTCCAGGTGCACAGCTTGCGCATGGGGAAGGAGACCCCCTGGCGGGAAGATTTGACCAATGCCTCAGATGCGAGTCGCGGACACTTGGCCTGTCAGTGCAGAGATCCAGTAATATGATTCAAATGCAGTTCACTTGGCCATCGTCTGTGGAAAGGCCTGAAAGTACGGAGTAAGATCACACCTTCTCAAATGGTTCCAAAGCTGCAAGGCCCTCATCGTGATGATGTCTTGGTTGGAGTTTGCGTTCATCCAGAAAACAACCTACATACTTCCATGACCGACATGGGACAGAAGAGCGGTTTTCCATTCGGAGGAAATGTGATACAATTGGAGGATCATTGTTTTGTGCATGTGGGCTCTCTGCTATAAGATTTCTACTTTACTGACTTTGCGAACAATGACCCAAAGTCGAGAGGCATTGTTTGGCAAAGGCAACAATTTCTTGACGGCGCAACCAATGTGATCCAGTACAGGATCCTCGCCCTGAAAGGTCTCTCACTTCATAACGGAAGATTTTGGAACGTTGGAAAAGGTCAATGCTGATTTTCACAAGGTCATATGCATCCTCTGTTGTTGTTCATGGGTCATCAGATGGATTATGCACACTGGATGGTTTCGAGAGCCTTTGTGCAGTGAGCCATTGGACGAGTTACCCAAGGTGGTTACAGATTGTCGAGGGGTCATCTCATCAATAAGGGTTAAGCCTATTCCCACATGAAGCTAATCACTCGGAACGTGAGGTATTTGGGAAGCCCCAGAAGAGGACGATGTGTGAGCTACGTGCAAAGTGGAACATGGATGTGATTATGCTTCAAGAAACAAAACAGACTCCCTTTGGCGCAGTATTGGTGATGCTCGTCTGGCATGCTTCAAGGCTGTTGATTTAGTTGGAGGTTGAAAATTGAAGCAGATACTCTTTATTAATGTTGATTTCGGTGGTGTTACATAGGAGTTCATACGATGCTTTGTTCTCTTTATTAATGTCTATGGATCGATGGAGGCTTCTACCGGGACAGAACTTTGGGAAGATCTCAGGACTGTGTGATCATTTCCACTTGATACTTCGGATTATTGGGGGGGATTTTAACACAACTCTGCATCCCGAAGACAGGTCGGGTATGAAAGGTAGACATGATCCTCGATATGAGGCATTTGCATCACTAATAATTGACCTTCAGCACGAGGTGATTGATGATTCAGGTTGGCAATATACTGGGGGAACTCAAGATCCAGATTTTGCATTGATCAGTTTCTGTTTTTTGGGGAGATCATGCATTTATTTCACTTTGCTGTCACGAGGGAACTCCCATGTTCGCATCCAGAACGTATGCCTCTACTGTGGGAAACCAAGGAGGAGGTCAGAGAACACCCATATTTCAGATTCGAGGAGCCTAGGAGTCCATTCAAGTTCTTATAACATTAAATAACTTACAAATATACACTTAGATGACACATATAGATCATTTATGAAGACTATGGTCCTTATATTGCACATATTGATCATATTGAACATATCGTTGGTACTGTTAGTTGTTGACTTATATATATTGAAAATGGAGTTCATCCAAGTTCTTAGATCACTAAATAACTTACAAATATACTCTTAGATCACACACATCGATCATCTATGAAGCTTATATCGCATATATCGATCATTTCGAACATATTGATATTAATGTTGATTCTTGACTTATAGATTTTTTTTGAAGAATTGACTTATAGATATTGGAAATGGATTTCATTCAAGTTCTTATTGTAGAGGTTTATATTATGTTATGACTGTTCTGCATTTCCTATTTATATAATGTACGCCTATGTAATTTACCCAAGGGTTTTCTCTCTATATAAGAGACCCGAGGGCTCTATGGAATAATACATTAGAGTATCCTTTTACTCTAACATGGTATCAGAGCCAAAACCCTAGCCTAGGGTTTTTTCTCCACCCGCCGCCCCCCCACCCCCCCCACCGCCGCCGCCGCCTCTCTCCAGGCCCTCCCACCGCCACAGCCGGGCCTCCTCCTCTCGCCGCCAGGCCCTCCCGGGCGCCCCTTCCCGTCGCCCCTCTCACGCCGCCGCCGCAGGGACCCCCCCGGCGTCGTCGCCGGGTCTTCCTCCCTCCTCCTCTTGCCGCCGCAGGGACCCCCTGCCTCCCCTTGCCGCCGGGACCCCCCCTTGCCGTCGTCGGGTGCCCGCCCGCCTCCCCTTGCCGTCGAAAGCCCCCCCTTGCCACCGAGGTTAGTTCACCGTTGATGGGTTCAAGTGCATAAGTCTACATATGCACTTGAATCCTAACGTGTCTGTGTAGACACTAGTTCTGTTGTCTCTCATCCCTTTGTCTTCCTCCCCGGCACTATGTCAGACCAAAAGATTGATATGCCCGCCATAGGTGCCTTCAAAGGCTCAGCACCAATAGTCAAGATGGACGGGACGAACTACGAACTCTGGGCTATGCAGTTCTTGAGTCTTATGAAGTCGTGTGGTAAGAAAAATATTCTTACCGAAGAGGAGCCGGCAGAGAAGACGGGGATTTATGCCTCATGGGAGGCGGACGATGCGTATGCCAAAGTTTGGCTGTCAGGGACGCTCACGATGGAGATAGCCAACGACGTCCTTCATCAACCCACCGCCAAGGCGATGTGGGATATTCTGGCCACTACATACTCTCAAGTGCGGAACGAGACGAAGATGCTGCAGTTGCAGCATGATATTTTTACCACGAAGCAAAATGGGAGGCCTCTTCACTCTCTGTACACGTCTCTTCGTGGAATGTTCGAGAAGTTATATAGCATCATCCCGCTCACAGCAACACCAGAACAGCAGAAGACGTTCCGCAACGCCACTATGGTAGGCGTATTACTTGCTGCCCTGGATCCAGAGTACGAGGCAGCACGCTCTCAGATCCTTGCCGATGCCACTATTCCACCGATGGAAGAAGTCTACAGGAGGCTTAGTCGTGTACCAGTTCCATCAAATACAGCGACTCCACCTCCCTCGGCAATGGCAGTCTCCAGAGGACGTGGTAGTTCGTCTTCATTTCGTGGCAGAGGAAGTGGTGGACGTAGCCGAGGAGGTCATGTTCGTTCTACGTGCTCATTCTGTCGTCGTACTGGTCATTCGGAGGATACATGCTATTCCAAGTATGGCTTCCCTCCTTCTGCACGTGTCGCTGATCATGTTCAGGATCCACCAGCATCTACTCCAGATCACAGGTTCGAGGAGCTAGTGGCACGGCTTCGTGATATTATGCCACAGTCATCTTCCGAGAGTGTTGACGCTTCTGACATTGCGGCTTCGGCGTCAGCTAGTACATCTACTACTGCCAGTACCTCAGGTAGTACTTCAGTCTCCTGTCATAACCATGATCTCACGGGTTGGATTGTTGATTCTGGAGCCACCCATCATCTCTGTCGTGATAGAGATATCCTGTAGTCCTATAGAGCTGTTCAGCATGGTCGCTCCGTACTCATAGCTGATGGCACTCATTCCCCTATTGTCGAACAGGGGGAGACGGCTTTGCTGCCCTCGATGCACTTACAGAATGTTCTGCATGCACCAGAATTCTCTATGAATTACAAGAGATTTGCACTGTCGTGCTATATTTGATCCATCTTCTGTCATTTTTCAGGACATACTAACGGGCAGGGTGATTGGTTGTGGCTCTGAGAACAATGGTCTCTATCGTCTCGTACGGACCTCCTATGCTGGTGTCTCACTACACTCTCAGGGTTCCGTTTCTCCCTATAACTGGCATCTTCGATTTAATCACCTGCCGCTACAGAAAATGCGTCACCTCCTGCCTCAGATCTCTCCGAATTCGTCATTTCGTTGTGAAGCGTGTCAGTTAGGGAAGCACCATCGGTCCAGCTTCCCCAGTCATCAGGGTCGGAGCAGTCGCTCCCCATTTGAGTTATTTCATATAGATATTTGGGGTCCCAGTCATGTCCCAGATCATCAGGGGCACAGGTTCTATCTAGTTGTAGTTGATGATTTCTCTCGAGTATCTTGGACTTTTCATCTTAAAAATAAATCCGAAGCAGGAAGTTTTTTTTCATCTACTGTTAATTATGTGCGTACTGACAATGCATTGGAATTCTGCACTCGTTCCCTTGCTCGATTCCTTTCCTCTAAGGGCATTATCCACCAAACCACATGTTCATACACATCTCAACAAAATGGTGTTGCAAAAAGGAAGCATCGACACTTTCTTGATATTGCTCGCACATTACTTATTCAGAGTTGTGCCACATTAGCCTTTTGGGGGGATGCTATACTTACAGCATGCTATCTGGTCAACCGCATGCCTACTACTGTTCTTGGGGAAAAGTCTCCTATCTCTGTTCTCTTTCCTGACAAGGATTTGTTTTCACTTACACCTCGGGTCTTTGGCACAGTTGCGTTTGTTCACCGATTATCTCCAGGATTTGATAAGCTCTCTCCTAGAGCTATCAAGTGTGTTTTGTGGGCTACTCGAGGACACAGAAAGGTTATCGTTGCTATGACCCCATTCATGACAAATACTATGTGAGTGCTGATGTTACATTTTTCGAACCAGTCATGTACTTCTCCCCTGCAGGTGACAGATTGGTCTCCTCCACACCCATGGATACTAATGTATATGTACATCCGCCTCCAAGCCTGGGTCAATCCAACTCCACTACACCACCACCACCACCACCACCTCCGATTGTACCATTTCCTAAGTTCTATACAAGGCGGTCTGGCCCTGCTCAAGCTACATGCCAACCATCCAGCACGCCTCAGGTATGTTCTGATGTTATAACTAATGATGGGTTAGATAATGCACCAGTGCAGGAGCCTTTACTACAGGAAGAGGATCCGCCAGACACCACAGTGATAGATGATCTTGATCGGCCTATTGCTCACAGGAAGCAGCGAAGACAATGTGCATCATATCCTCTTGCGTCTCAAGTATCATTTCATCGTCTCAATGGGGACTTCCAGCGATTTGCAGCAGTTGTCTCGTCGGTTGAGATACCACGGACCTATCAAGAAGCCATGAAGATTGATTGCTGGCGTCTAGCTATGGAAGAGGAGATGCGTGCCTTACAGACTCGAGGGACTTGGTCTCTAGTCCCCATTCCTCCAGGTGCCTCTGTGGTGAGCTGCAAGTGGGTGTTTACGGTGAAATATCATGCAGATGGGCGTCTCGACAGATACAAGGCCAGACTTGTTGCACGTGGATTTACCCAGACTTATGGGGTAGATTACTTGGACACTTTTTCACCAGTGGCTCGACACTCCACTCTTCGCATCCTCCTATCTGTTGCTGTGGTACGTGACTGAACCATTTTTCAGCTTGATGTCAAGAATGCTTTCTTGTATGGTGATCTACAGGAGGAAGTCTACATGCAGCAGCCACCTGGGTTTGCTGCTGAGGGGGAGACTCAGATGGTGTGCAGACTTCATAAGGCTATCTATGGCCTCAAACAGAGTCCTCGGGCATGGTTCCAGAAGCTTTCCCAGCTGATTGAACGACAAGGGTTCAAGAGATCAAATGCGGACCATTCACTGTTCATCCAGAAGACCCCTAGAGGTACAGTTGTTGTCATGATATATGTTGATGACATTTTGGTTACAGGAGATGATGCTCAGGGAATTGAGAAAACCAAATCCCTGTTGGGAAGTCAGTTTATTACGAAGGATCTAGGCACCATACGATATTTTCTGGGGATAGAGTTTGCAAGAAATGCACAAGGAATGGTAATGACTCAAAGAAAATATGTCACAGACTTGCTAGTTGAAACAGGAATGACTGGATGCAGACCGTCGAGCACGCCTATGGACCCAAGCATGAAGCTGTACGACAATGATACCGAAGAGGTGGACAGAAGAAGATACAGAGAGATGGTGGGTAAGCTCTTATACATTACTATAACTCGACCGGATATTGCCTTTGCAGTAAACCGGGTGAGTCAATTTATGGAGCAGCCTAGGCAAGTTCATATGGATGCCTTGTATATGATATTGAGATATCTGAAGTCTTCCCCAGGTACAGGGTTGCTATTCAGAAAAGATACAGATCTGTCTATTTCCGCTTGTGCAGATGCAGACTATGCAGGATGTCCAAAGGATCGTAAATCTACTTTTGGATTTGCTATCTTCATAGGAAGCTCTTTAGTTTCTTGGAAAAGCAAGAAACAGACTGTTGTGGCGAGATCTAGTGCTGAATCCGAGTACAGAGCCATGGCACAAGCAAGCGCAGAAATGATGTGGGTGAGAGCAGTCTTAGAAGATCTGAATGTAGATGTCTCCTTGCCTATGAATCATCAATGTGACAATCAGGCAGCATTGTTTATTGCCAACAATCCAGCGTTTCATGAGAGAACAAAGCACATCGAGGTGGATTGTCACTATACTAGAGACATGATCCAGAAAGGCTTCATTTCCGATTCTCATGTCAGTTCAGAGAACCAGACTGCTGATATATTTACCAAGCCATTGCTCAGAGGAACTTTCCAGAGATGTTCTTCCAAGCTGAGCATGATTGATATCTATGCTCCATCTTGAGGGGGAGTGTAGAAGTTTATATTATGTTATGACTGTTCTGCATTTCCTATTTATATAATGTATGACACCTGATCAGACCGATGGAGTGGCGGGTGAAGTCTCTCGGGAGTGCGAGGGGCGATGGTAGAGGTGATGGAAGGGGCGATGGTGCGAGCGCGAGGGGCGATGCGAGGGGCGTTGGTGCGAAGGGCTGGCGAGGCGGTGGTGGCCCTTCCGTGCGCGCGAAGGGTTGCAGGGGGGAGGAGTATGCGTCAAAGGCGAGGGGGAGCGGGGGGGAAGTTCGGTGCTGGTTGGCGAGGCGCCTGTGGCTAACGATGCGACGGAGTCAGCTGGGGGGGAAGGTGGCTGGGAGTTGGTGTCCCATAAGAAGCGGAGTAAGAAGTGCTTCCGGTGTGGCGTTCATGGTCATCTTGCATCCACTTGTCTTCTCCCTCCGTGATGCTACGCATGCGGTGGGGTTGGCCATCAGAGGTTCTCATGCAGAGTTTCTGCGCCTTCCCTTGCTTTCTCTTTGCTTCTGCCTCCGTCGGAGAGGTCGCCTGTGGTGCGTGCCAACCGCGGTTCTTTTTTCGCTGGTGTTGGTTCGCGTTCTTTCGCGCAGGTGGCTCGTGCGGGTGTTGTTGTGGCGCGCCCGGGTGTAGCGGTGGAGAATCGGGCTGCTATCGAGAGGCCGGGTGAAGATGTGGAGGAGCGCTCATCGTCGTTGAAGGGGAGGGATGATGACCTCGCAGGCGGGGAGTTCTTGCATGGGGGGACCCCGTTGGAGCCTGGAGTCGCGGTTGTTGGGGAGTTCGCTCGAGCTGAGGGGAGTTCTCGTGCTGGTGGAGGTTTCGCGGTGGTGGGGGTCCTACAGCGTCTAGGTTTGTCATGGGATGTGGTGCAAAACAAAGTATTGGCCTTCCTGGGACCGCACTTCAGCGGGGATTTCATCGTGCTGGATTCCTCCCGCTGCTGCATTCGTGGCCTTTCCCGGGGCCAGCGGGAAAGTCTTCTCTCCTTCAAAGGCGATGGCGAGGTGTTGTGGCGCTGCTTCAGGGTGGTTGATGGTGCTTCCGTGACTCGAGAGGTTTGCGTTGTTGAAGTGCGGGAGTTCCTTTCCTGTCTCGTACGGTGGCGACGCTCTCACGGGCCACCGGTGCTTGGGGGGAAGTGCTAGCGGCTCTTGATGATGGGTTATCTCCGGGTGGCGATTGGTCGTGTACAAAAATCCTTATGGAATGCTCTTCTTCTTTCCTCGCAAAGGCGGTGGATACAATCCTCTTCCAGACCTTGAAGATCGGCAGATGGTCTTTCAAGGTGGAGTTCATTATTCTTTCGCCTTCGGCGGCGCCGGCGGGAGCGCCTTCGTCTCCGGCGATCACGGTGGCTGCCGAGTCCCCAGGCTTGGGGATGATCGTTTCGACTTCCGAAGGCCACGTGTCAACTCTTGGTGGCAAAAACGAGGAGACGCCTGCTTTGTCTATTCCCTCTGGCAAGTTGTTCTTTCGGTCTTCTCGGAAGACGCGCTCGGATCCTATCAGGGGAGATATTTATGGCTTTGGCGCTGCCGAGGACGATTCGACTTCCATGCAACCGCCTCCTGTGACGTCTGCTGGCATTGATATTGAAGTCTCGGGCCACGTACGCAATCATACACGTTATTTCCATAATGGACCCGTGTGGTTCGGATCTTGGCCTCGGTTGCGGTTTTCGGGTGACCCGGTTATGCATTCTGAGCCTTTGGCGGGTTGGCCTATCGGACACGCCGATTCGCCCGTGCTGGTTCTGCGGATTCTTTGCGAGGACTTCGAATCATCCCCTCTTTTTGCCCAGGCTCCCTTTCCCCCTCCTGCGTGGACTCCACCGACTATTTCTTTGGTTCGTGAACCTCTCGTTACTCCGTTGGAGGAACCCTATGATGTCGATGTCGATGTTGCTCCTGGTGATGGTGATGGGGGAGCCACCTCTCCGCATGCGATTTCTACCTCTTCGCGGTTCGCATCTGCTACAGCAGGAGATCTCATCCTCGCCGTCACTCTCCTATGGTTTCTTCTTGCGCGACATTGCAAGATGCGGTGGCTGAGGCAGCAGGCCTCGCTCCTATTGGGGGTCGTTCTCTTGGTTGTTAATGAAGATCCTCTCTTGGAATGTTCGTGGTCTCGGGGATCCTGACAAAAGGCGGGCCCTGGGAATGCGCTTCAACGAGTGGGATTGTGATGTTGCTCTTCTTCAAGAATCAAAACTCTCGGGTATCGACAGTTCCCTGTGGCGTTCTTTCGGTGCCCATGCCATTGACGAATTTCGGTCCATTGAGGCCAGTGGTGCTTCGGGTGGTATTATCCTCGCATGGCGCTCTGGGACATTCAATTTCTCTTCCATGATTGTGGGGAGGCACTCATTGACTGTGGTTTTGACTCGTGTGGAATCCAATGTTAACACTACTTTCTCTGCTATCTATGCTCCTACGTGTCATTTGTTGCGGCGGGAACTATGGGAGGATTTGCGTGAATTGGCCTCTGATTTGGCGGAGACCCCTTGGCTCCTGGGAGGGGACTTCAACGTTACTGCTCTTTCTTCGGATCGGCCGCGTGGGCGGGGGGGCCGGGACCCTGGCTTTGAGGACTTTATCTCTTTTATATCCGATTTGGCCCTGGAGGGGCTCCTGCCTAATGATATATCTTATACTTGGCGGAATCGGTCATCTCGCTCTCGAATTGACCGATTCCTGGCGAATGGTCAGTTGATGGAATTATTTCCTTTATGTTTGGTGGATTCTCGTCCGCGTTCTTTTTCCGATCATAATCCAATAATGTGGGACTCCGGGGATGCATTGCCGCCCAGGGGTATTTTTCGATACGAAAGGTGTTGGCTGTTGGAGCCGGGGTTTAAGGACCTTGTTGTTAACCATTGGTGCCTCTCCTCCTATGTGGGAGCCGCTGCTGCTCGCTTGGATCAGAAATTGGCATCGTTGCGTAAGGCGTTGGCGGATTTCAAGAAGTCTACACGTCTCGTGCGTGCGGAGGCCAGGAATGCGGCGGAGGCTACTATTGTGCGACTGGATCGCGAGGAAAACGTCCGTGATTTAACGGAGGCTGAACTCTTGGAGCATACTGCGAGCCTTGATATTGTCAGAGACGAGGACAAAAAACGATCTATTGAATGGTGGCAGCGGTCGCGCTTGCGGTGGTTCAAGGAGGGGGACGCGAATACGGCCTACTTCCACCGTGTGGCTAGTGGGAGGCGGCGGCGAAATTCCATTCGCTCTATCTTGGTTCATGGATCCATCTTTTCAGGGGATAGGGATATGGGTTCTACCATTGTCGGCCATTTCAAACATGCCTTTGGCTGTAGGGCGCCTCGACGATGGTGCTGGCTGGGTCAGGGGGCCCCCTCGCTTTCGGATTCTGACGCTTCGGCCCTTCTGCGGCCTTTCTCCGTGGAGGAGCTTAAAGCAGCGCTGTGGGACCTTAATGTTGATGCCGCCCCGGGCCCTGATGGGTTCCCTGTCGCTTTTTATCGTGATTTCTGGGACCTCGTGGCTGCTGATGTTTTGGAGGTGGCTCAGGAATTTTACAACGGCAACAGTGGTTTTGATCGTATTAATAAGGCCCTGATCATTTTGATTCCCAAGACTCAACCGGCTTGCCGCATTGAAGACTTCAGGCCGATTTCTATTTCTAATGGGATTTATTTAATCATCGCTAAACTATTGGCCAGGTGACTTGCTCCACTGCTGCCGTCCCTTATTTCGCCTACGCAGGCGGCCTTTATCCGTGACCGTCACATTTCTGACTGCTTTGTGGTGGCTTCTGAACTCATCGCGGCGTGGCGTCGGTCCAATGTCAAGGGGATCTTGTGGAAGATTGACTTTGCGAAGGCGTACGATTGCCTCGATTGGAGATTTTTGTGGTCCGTTTTGCGGCGGCGGGGATTCCCTCAGGCGTGGATTTCTTGGATGCGAAGGTGCGTATCCACGGCTTCCCTTTCCTTATTGTTAAACGGCGGTCCTGTGGGGGGCTTCTTCCAACCAAGGCGGGGGATTAGGCAGGGGTGTCCTTTGGCACCATTACTATTTGTTTTTAAGGCTGATGTCTTGCCTCGCATGATCGAGGGCGTGGCCTCGGCGGGGTTGACTCGGGGCAGCAGTGTGGGGGATCTCCATGTTCCTTCCATTCAGTTCGCTGACGACACTTTGTATTTTGTTGAGGGGGGCCCTGATGCTGTGGCCGGTATGACCACTATTGTCCATCTATTCAGTGAGACCTCGGGCCTGGTGATTAATGTGGCGAAGTCTAAATTGGTGCCTTTCGGCTTGTCTCAGGCGGAGACCTTGGCATGCTCGCAACTCCTCGGTTCCGACCCCTCTGCTCTCCCTTTTGACTATCTGGGGATTCCGCTTGCGGTCGGTCGTTCTCGTCTTCGTGATTGGAAGGTTGTCGTTGAGAAGTTGGAGACCCGACTCGCGGGATGGCGCGCGGTGATGTTGTCCAAGGGTGGGCGCTTGGTGCTTATTAAAGCTGTGCTTTCCTCTATTCCTATCTATTCATTCGCGGTTCGTGGCTTTTGCCGAAAGGGATTCGGCTGAGGTTGGAGAGGTGTATGCGTGGGTTCCTCTGGAGTGCTAATGGGGATGGGAGTAGAGGGATTCACCTTGTGGGATGGAATGTGGTGGCTCGGCCCAAGCATTTGGGGGGTTTGGGTGTCAGACAACCGCATCTGGTGAATGAGGCTCTCCTTCTCAAGTGGGCTGCCAGGGTGTGGGGGAAGGAGGAAAACTTTATGCTCAATATCCTGCGCACTCTGCTGGGTGCGCATCTGATTGATGGCTTTGCTGGGAACTCTATTTGCTCCCTTTCACCCTTCTGGCGTGGCGTGACGTCGGCCTTCCGTCTTTACCGCTCCTTCTTTTCGCCGGTGCTGGGCGACGGTTGCTCCTTCCGCTTCTGGACCGATGACTGGTCCGGAAGGGGGACTTTTGGCAGTATGTTTCCGAGGTTTTTTGCTTTAGTTCAGGACAAAGATGCGTTTGTGGCCTCTTGCTGGGACATTGGTGGCTGGAACCCTCCCATCGCTGCGTCTCTGTCCGATCAGCGTATGCAAGATTATCTGACTCTATTGACCCTTCTTGGTGATGCTCCTCGACCGTCTGCTGTGCGCAATCATTGGACTTGGAAGGAGGGGTCCTTCTCTTCTCGTAAGGCTTATACTGCTATTGCTCTACCTATCACTGATGATGATAATGTCTTGGTGTGCGATTGTCGATTCTTGTGGGGCCTCAAGCTTCCTGAGCGTATTGGGATTTTTTTATGGCTCCTTCGTCGGGGGCGGCTCTTGACTCGTGATAGATGTGATATGTTCATTCCGAACATTGGCCCCTTGTGTGCTCTTTGTGCTGCGGAGCAGGAAACAGTTACTCATTTATTCTTCGAATGTAGCCTCGTTAGCACGATTTGGGAGGATCTCACGTGGATCAATCCTGTTTCTTTTCCAGCTGTGTGCGACAGATTGATTAGCTCGAGGGGCAGGGAGAGGAAGATTATTATTGATCCAATCGCTCGGGTTTGGAGTATCTGGCTTGGGAGGAATGAGGCTATCTTCTCAGCTCAGTGGTTTTACAAACAAAATATCATTATTCGAGCTCAGCGTCTTGTGGAGGATTGGGACCATGGCTAGAATTCTGATGGTACTTGGGGGGTTCCTTTCTTAGTGCCCTCCACTCTCGGTGGGCCGTCTTTGTACAGTTTGTATTTCCCGTTCTTTTCTTTTATTTCTTCTTTTTAATATATTAGGGCGATCACCATCGAGTGACTCCCCCTTTTTTTGAGTTTTCAAAAAAAAAAATTATATAATGTACGTCTATGTAATTTACCCAAGGGTTTTCTCTCTATATAAGAGACCCGAGGGCTCTATGGAATAATACATTAGAGTATCCTTTTACTCTAACACTTACAACATGAAATAACTTGCAAATATACACTTAGATATTCATAACACATAATTATAGATCATCTATGATCCTTATATCACTAACTCATATCGGTCATATTAGTCACATGACATAGTGAATGGCATTGACATGAGTCATTTGTTTTAAAAAATGTACATAATATTTAAGGAGACAATGTTTCTCTGGTATAAAGATTTATCTATTTATAAAAATAAATGAAAAATATTTAAATCAACGTAATATTGTAAAAGAGATTACTTAAAACCAAGAATTCTGTGGAGCATCTGAATCGGCTCCCTGTCATGTTGTTTCTCATAGCGGATATAGCATTTTAACGAGACATAACTCATAATAATATTCTCGAGGGGGGGAGGGGGGAAGAAGATGAATTAAAATTGATTGGACACCCCCAAGTTGAAGAACCATTGTATGCACTACCCTACCAGTACGAGGGTCTCGCTCGAAACAAAATATATATAAATCATTTTATGTTTTAATACTAGATGTAGCTAGATATGTGTTTTAATACTGGGTGTAGCTAGATAAGTAGTAGAATCAATCTTGCATGAATAATAGCATTGATATATAGAGCTATCGGCGAAACATCGGCGATATAGATCGATATCCGGGATTTTTCGTACTGAATCCAATCATTTTTTATTAATATGAGCCGATATGGCGATATATCGCCATTATATCGCCGATATATTGTCAATATCCCTGTAAAAGGATATATTGGGTGATATCAAAACCCCTTTCCTGTCGAAACCGATATACCGCCGATACGACCTTCTATGTTATGAACTTGGTGACAAACTCTCAGAGGAGATGTTAGACACTGGGATCAATGATGGCGCAATAGCCCTTCAAGTGGAGCTCAGATAGAGTTTCCGACGCTGATACAGCACGGAATTGATAATTGCAGCAAAAATTAGGATTCGTTGTCCATCCAATTAGAGTTTAATTAAATTATGATTAGGGTTAGTTATTTTTTCCTAATCTGAGTTCGTCATAATTTTTGTTGTTTATTTAGATAAGGAGAAGGTTTTAGAAGACTTATCTTGGGATTGTAACGGAAGTGCAAACATGTGGGAGGAGGTAGCATCTTGTATCCGAAGAGTAGCCAAAGAGATGCTAGACGAGTGAATGGGAGGAGCTCCGGTCCAAAAGGAGGCTTGGTGGTGGAGTGGAGGGGTGTAAAAGAAGCTCAAAATTAAAAGAGCATGCTTTAAAGCTATGTCTAGGAAGAACATATGATATTGTCATAAACTACAAAAGAAGGAAGCAAAGAAGTTTGTAAGCGAAGCTAAGCCAAAAAGCCTATAAAGTTTTGTACAAAAATCTCTAAGGAGGGCCAGAAGGATATATTCAAATTGGCTAAAGCAAGAGAAAGAAAAACCAAAGACCTTTCTCAAGTGAGATGCATTAAGGATGAGGAAGGTCGCGTGCTTGTTACTCAGAAAGATATATAGAGACTAGATGGATGCAGTACTTACATAAGCTTTTCATTGGGGAAGGAAATAGAGAGATCACTTTGGGAGATCTAGCTAGTAGTGAAAGTTTCTTGAATCGTGCAAGATATACACGTATACAAAGTAAGTAGAGGATGCGTTGAAGGTTATGAGACATGAGAAAGGTGTAGACCTAATGACATTCCTATAGATGTTTGGAGAGTTTATGTGAGCGTGGTTTGACTTGACTTACAAATTTACTCAATGTTAGTTGGCGAAGAAAGAAAATGCCTGAAGATTGGAGGAGAAGCATTGTGATGCCTCTTATAAGAACAAAGGAGACATCCAAAATTGTTCAAATTACAGAGGTATCAAGCTAATGAGTCATTTGGGATTTGGGAACATGTGACCGAAAGAAGGATGATGCAAGTTTAGAAACTAAAAGAAAATCAATTCAGATTCATGCAGGTCGATCAACTAGCCATCCACTTGCTTAGAACAAAGGAGATTAATAGAGCTAAAAAGAAGAATCTCCATATGATTTTATTGATTTGGAGAAGGCTTACGATCCTGTATCACGGGAGATATTGTGGAGAGTTCTAGAGAAGAGACAAGTATATGCCCTATACATTAACCTCATAAAAGATATATATGATAGGGCGTCGTCTTGTGTAAGGACACAGTCTGAGAAGACTGATTATTTTGATATCAATGTTGGTCTGCATCAAGGTTTTCAGCTTTGAGTTCATTTCTTTTTATTCGATTATAGATGAGTTGACAAGTCACATTCAGTATGAGATACCTTGACGTATATTATTCGTTTATGGTATTGTGTTAATTGATGAAACTATAGTTGAAGTAAATAAGAAGCTCGAGGTCCGGAGACATGCATTGGAGACTAAAGGATCTCGTATAAATAGGGCTAAGACTGAATATATGGAGTGCACTTTTGATGGAAGCAATGGTGAAGGAGTCGAGGTGAAGATTGGTGGCGATAACATTCAGAAGAGAGATTATTTTAGATACTTGGGATCTATTTTGCAACATAATAGGGAAATTGATGGAGATGTTACTAATAGAATAAATACAAGTTGACTAAAGTGGAGAGGAGCCTCTACTGTTCTCTGTGATAACAAAATTCCTTTGAAAATCAAAAGAAAGTTTACCAATCGTGAGACATGTTATAGTCTATGGATCTGAATGTTGGCCTGTGAACCATAGACATTTGCAGAGAATGGCAGTAGCATAAATGAAAATGCTAAGGTGGATGTGTAGACACACACGTAAAGATCGGATTCGGAATGATGCAATCAGAAGGAAAGTTGGCGTAGCTCCAATCTAGGATAAGATGCGAGAAAATCGCTTAAGGTGGTTTGGTCATTTGCAAAGGAGGTCAGTTGATGCACCGATGAGAAAATGCGAGTTTTATGATGTTGAGCTGGCTAAGAGAGGGCATGGAAGTCCCAAAAAGCGTTGGAATGAGACTATACGAAGGGATCTTATTCTTTTAGATCTAAGCCTGAGAATGACCCAAGATAGATCTAAATGGAGGCAAAGAATCCATGTAGCCAACCCTACTTAATATTGGAAAAGGCTTTGTTGTTATAGGTTGAGTAATTTTAGGGAATCAAATTAGGGTATGGTATGGTTTTACTTTATTTCCTATTTTGTAATCCCCCCCCTCAATTAAAGGTGCTATGGGTCATTATTTCAAGAGAGTTCGAGTTAAATTAAAATTGGAGTATTTCTACTCTCCCCTATCTCCCTCTCAAGCATCTCCATGTTTCTCCACCAAAACCCCGCATGTGTTCTTCTCCTTCCGCCTCTCTTCTACAAATTACTTATCCACCTTAAATTCTTTTCCACATCAATTGGTATCAGAGCATGACCAATTAAGTTGAGTATTGGCAAATAAAGTAAGGAGTGTGTCATTTTAATTACGGTGTGTATTCATATATAAAGCGAAAGAGAATAAAGTTCCACTATAAATTGAGTTTGAAGGTACAACTATGGCTGAAATCATGACTCGAAGAAGACTTCCTCCCGAAGAAATTCAGACCATCGATATACTCTGACATGCAACTTCAACAACAATAAAAATGTAGAAAAATAGAAGGAGATGCTCTCAAAGAAGGTATATCTAATGAACAATGTGTAATTTTAAAATGGGTTTTTATCAATTGTGCTCCTCTGAGATATTGCAATTTCAGTTATGCCCCTCCCTTTTTTGGAATATCAGTTATGCCCCGACCTTCTTGCAAAATTCACAGTTCTGCCCTTCTGTTAAGGTAAAGTAGGGGCATAACTGATATTACAAAAGGGCAGAACTGTGAATTTTACAAGAAGGTAGGGGCACAACTGATATTTCAAAAAAGGGAGGGGCATAACTGAAGTTGCAATATCTCTGAGGGGCATAACTGATAAAAACCCTTTTAAAACTAAATAAAAAGATATAAGGAAGATTGTACAAGAGAGAATAGGGATGTGTGAGAGAGAAAAGTGCATCAGTGTGATATAGAAAGAGATAGATAACAATGATTGTTATTTCATTGATAAGTGTTGGAGTATTTGGTTGTGTGCATCTTGAGTTGAAGATGGGTAAATGGATACCTCCAGGATCCATTTACCACATCCATGTGTTTAGTCTCACATATACCAGTGGTGGGACTTGGAGGGTCTATGGAGGCTATATAAGGAGCCCCAGACCTCCTGTATCCATTGAGAAAATCAATAGACACATATGGCCCTTTGAGGCCTTCTCCCGTGGTTTCATCCGACTCCTTAGGGAATAGGGTTCCACGTAAAAAACTGTGTCATGTTTATCTTTCTTTACTTTATGCTTTGTTTATCAAATCGCTTCCGCATTCCTATTTTCTAACATGGTATCAGAGCGGGTCAATTCTCGAGGATTTATTCTTGAAAATTTATTGTTCGAGATTCGATTCTTGTTGGAGTTGATTCTGAAAAATTATGATTCATGTTCAAGATCTAGGGTTTTTCAAAATCCTAAACATGTTTTTCGTTCCTGATGATATCGATTCCAGTTCTGGAGATTTTTTTTGTAATCATTTCTGATGCATCAAGATTCAAAAGAAACTAGGGTTTTCTTTTACTAAACCCAAGTTGTGGCTGTCATCAGCGATGTTCTGAGGGTTATTGTGAACCCGATCCTCACGAAGGCAGCGACCACCTCCAGATTGAAGGTTGCCGATGGCAACCACCTCGAAACACATTAAACTCGGCAGAAACAGAGAAATGGGTCTATTTGTGTGCTTCCAGATTGCAGGTTGCCGCCAACTTCTACTTGTGTGCTTCCAGCAGCAGCATCGCGCCATCTTCCGGCCGATTACGAAACTATAGCCCTAGATCCAGTGTGCAACTCCCTCCAACCGATCTCAAGGATCCACGCGCCTCCTCAGGCAGCGGCGCGATCAGGTCCTAGCCGTACAGACGAGTCATCCACCTCCTTTCCTGGAGCCCTAGGCGCAGGCGGCGCGCCCAGGTGATTGGCGACGCAACCCATGCGACGGGGCGCAACAGATGATCTCCCAATGCGCAGAACCTCTCGATTCCAAGCGGCCCTAGTCGCAGAAGCCCTAGTCTTCACCCCTCAACGGCTTCCTCCTCGTGGGATGCTCCGCAGACGGAGGTTCCTCTCCTCCTCCAGTTCAGCGACAAAGCCGCAGCCCCCAGGCTCCTTCTGTTCCAGGCGATCTCCGCTCCGTGTTGCAGCGGCGCAGCCCCGCTCCAGTCCTGCAGGTGGCACAAGCCCAGCGTTCTCCCCTTGCAGAAGATGATCTTCAGCGGCGGTGGCGTGAAGAGATAAGCCCCATCGAGAGCGCATCAGCCCAGTCAAGACCCCCTTGCGGCACTAGCGGCGAATCGGCGAGGCCACTTCTCTCCAAGCACGAGGCAGCAGGCGCGGCTCTTCCCTCTTCAGGGAGGCGGCGACGTTCGAAGGAGGGTTCCTAAATTGGGAACCCTAGTGCGTTTGCAGAGGAAGCAAGGGACCTATGGCCCTTCTTTATAAAAAAAAATTGTAGAGGCACGTGCGTGTTTTGTTGAAAAAAAATGAAAAAAATGAGAGTGAGGGAGTGTTGCAGTATTTGGTAGAGCGCCTATTGAGTTGTAGATGGGTAAATGGATACCTCCAGAATCCATTTACCTCATCCAGTGTTTAGTCCCACATCGTCCAGTGGTGGGACTTGTAGGCTCTGGGAAGGCTATATAAGGAGCCCCAGACCTCCTGTACTCATTGAGAAAAAGGAATGAAGTATCCGCCCCTTTGAGGGCTTCTCCCGTGGTTTCATCCCGCTCCTCATGGAGTAGGGTTCCACGTAAAATCCCGCGTTCTTTCTTGTTCTTTATTTCTTTATTCCATGTTTATGCTTCCGCTTCCGATTTTCTAACATGGTATCAGAGCGGGTCGATTCTCGAGGATTTTATGTTCATTGTTATTATTCGAGATTTGATCTTTTGTTCTTGGAGATTTATTCTTATTATCATGTACGATTCAAGTTTTAGGGTTTCTTTTTTAAACCCTGATCATGTTCAAGTTCTGAAATTTATCGAGGCGGCTCGATCCAAGGCTGCAGACTCAGGCAGAGACCTCCATCTCTGCCTTGCGCGGGACCATCATTGAGACCTCCATCTCTCACCGCTTGTTCAACAATCATCTGGCGATCTCGCAGGCAGCAGTGACCTGCATCTTGAATCGCATCTTCAACCTTCCAGACGGCAGTCCGATCAGCCCCTCTAGGGCGTATCCTTCCAGGCATACGCAACCTTCCAGGGTGCATCGCCAGGCGTTGAAGGTGCTCCGCCTCCCTCTATCATGTCACACAGGCGGAGAACCCCATCGCGCGCGCCTCTTCAACTCCTGCAGGCGAAGAAACCCCCTCGCGCAGTCGCGCAAGACTTGCG
The DNA here is from genome assembly GCA_037367405.1 of Ottelia alismoides. NCBI lineage: Eukaryota > Viridiplantae > Streptophyta > Magnoliopsida > Alismatales > Hydrocharitaceae > Ottelia > Ottelia alismoides. The sequence continues at coordinate 113,208 of JAZKJV010004827.1, read as the reverse complement.
TAGGCGGCGTTACGTTGCCCTTGCCGCGCCTTCTCATGTCACGGGCGGCATCAGCCTTCAGATCCCATGCTCCAGAGCAGACCAACCCATCAGGCGGACCCCTTTTCATCCGCGGCGCGAAGTTGCGGCACCTGCTTCCCACAGGCGGCGCCCCCGTCCTATTCCCCCGCGCGCGCGAGCCTCCCTCCAGATACACGTGCGCAGATCGCGCAGCCACACTTCGCGCGATGGCGCTCCTCGTCTTGCGGATCCCCGCCCAGGCGCAGTCCCAACCTCGGAGGCGACGTGCACCTGCGCGAGCCCCCTTTCTCACGCGCTCCTCCCTGCCAGACCTCCCTTGCGGCGCGAACCCCAGGCGCTCACGAGCTCCTGGCGCAAGCGGCGCCTAGTATCAGTCCAGCAACCCATCCCTCTGTTCCTACCCAAGTTCCACCAGCAACGCAGCATGAGCCGCTCCCACCCAAGCTCCGCCCCAACGCAGCGCGAGAACTCCAGATCTCCCAACATGGCGGCGGCTCTTCAAGAAACGAAGGGTTCCCTGTGAACCCTAGGGTTGCGTGGTTAAAAAAAAGTGAGCTTATTTGTAAGCCCCAAGAGGACCCGTTTGGTGAGAAAAAAAGGGGAGGGATGTGCGAGAGCCCAATTGGACTGTTCAGGTTTAAAAAAAAAAGAGGGAGAAGGGGAATATTTAGGCCCAAGTGGGCCGAGAGTAATTGTAAAAAAAAATGTTGTCAAGGCCATGTGGGCCAATTTTTCTTTAGATTTAAAAAAAAAGGTCGCGTACAAAAAAAACTGTACGCATTTCAAAAAAAAAGGCGCGTACAAGAAAAAGCCGTATGCAAGAAAAATAAAAGGATAGCCGTAAAAAAAAGGAACGGCTTACGAAAAAAATCAAAATCAGACGGCTTATTAAAAAATTGAAAAGCCGCAAGGAAGTTTTGAATGTTCATGTTATTTCTCTCCCCTTATTTATATATCTTATATTCTCCCAACTTTGTCGATGTTGAGTTTCCGACAAGTATGGGAGAAAGGGGGAGTGTATATGTAGAGTCATAGGTCAGTTCCATGATCCAATTCAGATGTCAGATTCCATGCCAATCAGTTTTTCAGACTCTACAGCTTTCAGATGAAGATTCTCCATGCGCAAGATCCAGACTCGACGTTCAAATTCCGAGTCCCATTTTGATGCGCAGTTGTTCAGACTCGACATTCAGATCGGTCAGAGTTCAAGATCGAGGCACTCCAAGATGAGAGGCCCATTTTCGAGATCTCCAGAGAGAGACTCAGTTTTCAAACACGCACATGGATGAGGTCTTTTCAGATGAGCATATGTTGCCATCATTGTCAGAGGTCCCCATCTTGTTTTGTCGGCCAGAGTTTTCATGTGAGCCATAGGGACTCCAGAGCAGAGGACCATTCCCTATGCCATTGAGGGCAAGGGTTTTCATGTGGTGTCATAGGTACACCAGAGCAGTGCACCATTCTCTGAGCCAGATGGGAGAGACCCAGTTCTCCGACGAGGAGACTTCAGGCGTAGTTTCAGACTCGATGGTCAGATTCCGAGTCTTCAGTTGACTCACTCCAGCCCGTTCGTCCTTCTCACCTGCACGGCATGAGAAGCAACGTCCTCGACTGCAGCATGTGCGCGTTGGGTTGATATTGTCCATAGTGTCCTGTAGTGTGAGTTGAGTTTCTTTCTGTTTGTTTGTCCAAGCTGAGCATTGCATGCTCCAGCTTGAGGGGGAGTGTTGGAGTATTTGGTAGAGCGCCTATTGAGTTGTAGATGGGTAAATGGATACCTCCAGAATCCATTTACCCCATCCAGTGTTTAGTCCCACATCGTCCAGTGGTGGGACTTGTAGGCTCTGGGAAGGCTATATAAGGAGCCCCAAACCTCCTGTACTCATTGAGAAAAAGGAATGAAGTATCCGCCCCTTTGAGGGCTTCTCTCGTGGTTTCATCCCGCTCCTCACGGAGTAGGGTTCCACGTAAAATCCCGCGTTCTTTCTTGTTCTTTATTTCTTTATTCCATGTTTATGCTTCCGCTTCCGATTTTCTAACAGGGAGAAAGCAGGCCCAACGAGCTGCTCCAAGAAAATTTGTGTGAATGAAAAAAAAGCAGAAGTCCCAAGTGGGCTGGAAAATGTTTAAGAAAAAAATGTGGAGGAGAGAGGCTAGATGAAAAAAAATGAGAGATTTCTTAAAAAAAAAGAAAAGGCACGTACAATAAAAAGCCGTACGCAAAATATTTAAAAATAAAAAAGGGGAAAAGCCAAAAAAATGTCAACGGTTTATTGTAAAAAAAATAAAAGGGAAAAAAAGCAAGGAAAGCTGAAGAAAAATTGTGATACGGCTTATTGATGTTTTGTAACCCCATTTTATTGTATTTTCCCAACTTGGTCGATGTTGATTTTCCGACCAGTATGGGAGAAAAGGAAAGTATATGTAGAGTCACAGGCCAGATTGTCAGACGTTCCAGATTCTCCAAATTTAGAGACTCCAGATTCTAGGCCATTCAAAATTCAAACGCTACAGTTGATTAGACTCGACAATTGGTTTTGAGTCTTCGGTTCAGATACGCACATGTATGCAGTCTTTTTAGATGTGCACATGTATGCCATCATTTGTCATGGTCCCCATCATTCTTGTTATTGTCGGCCAAAGTTTTCATGTGAGCCATAGGGACTCCAGAGTAGAGGATCATTTCCCATGCCATGTGGGCAAGGGTTTTCATGTGGTATCATAGGTACTCCAGAGTAGAGTACCATTCTCTAAGCCAGTTGGAAGAGACCCAGTTCTCCGACGAGGAGATATCTTTCAGACTCCATTCTCCAGCGACCGTAGACTCCGAAGAGGATTGCACTCCACGACTATTTCAGTTCGGCCCTTTTCAGAGATGGAGCAGTTGTCCACATGTTGTGGCAGGTCAGAGTACTCCGACAAGGAGACTCATTTTCAGTTGCAGTGACTCTGACAGGCGCAGTTCAGAGCACATGCTCTCCGATGAGGAGATTCAGTTGACTCGCACTCCAGCACGTTCGTCCTCCTCACCTGCACGGCATGAGAAGCAATTTCCTCGACAGCAGCCAACAGTTGTACGCGTTGAGTTGGTATTGTCTATAGTGCCATGTATTGTGAGTTGATTTCTTTCTGTTTGCCCAAGCTGAGCATTGCATGCTCCAGCTTGAGGGGGAGTGTTGGAGTATTTGGTTGTGCGCATCTTGAGTTTTAGATGGGTAAATGGATACCTCCAGGATCCATTTACCACATCCATGTGTTTAGTCCCACATCTACCAATGGTAGGACTTGGAGGCTCCGTGGAGGCTATATAAGGAGCCCCAAACCTCCTGTATCCATTGAGAAAATCAATAGACACATATGACCCTTTGAGGCCTTCTCCCGTGGTTTCATTCTGCTCCTTAGGTGATGCAGCATGAATCGGATATATAGGGCTATATTTATTTAATTTTGTCCGATAATTAGAGTCTCATTTTATTTAATTGTGTCGTCGCATTTTTATTATAAATAAAGAGATCGTGTGTGATCTCAATTAATTAGTTAGAGATTTGAATTTCTTAGTTAGTCGATTAGAGTCAAATTAGGATAAGTTGTTTTGAATTTTGATTTTGAATTTCTATTTTTGTAATCTCATCCCTCCTATATAAAGGGATGATAGGCTATTGTTTTAGGCAGGTCAGATTATATGAAAACTTGAGATTTATCTCCCTCTCTTGTCTTTCTCCTTCCACACGCGATCTTCGCGCTTCTCCAAAATCCCTCGCTTTTCCGACGAGCTTCTCTTCTCAACCCCTCCATTTTCTTCTCCACCCAAATTTTTATTTTTCATCGCATTGCAAAATCCATTCTGCATCAATTGGTATCAGAGCATGGCCTAGAGATCGTCCTCACAATCTGACGATCTGTCTAGACATTCGCACCGACATGCGACGAAACACCATCATTCGTCGGAGCGGAAACGACGAGCCAAAGAAGCTTACAACAAGGATATGGACGCACTCCTTGATTTCCAGTCAAAAATGTCAGGATTTGATGGCTAATTTCGAGGTTGTATGCGCCGCCATATCAAAATCTTCGATCATAGAAGCCGTTGTCCAGACTTACGATAAAGGAAATCAGAAAAATCTCGTCGTCGATGATGATAGGCCACATCTCCTCCTCTACTCTACTTGTGCTATTGCTTTGCTATGGAATCTCCAAAGGCCGAGTTGTCTGATATGAAGATGCCACATCAGTTTTTCAAGCACCATATCAAGGGGACAGAAACCGGATGGGCGCCCGCATTCGTGCCACACATGTTATTCCGTCATGAAGCTACCGGCTCCAACATTTGCATTGCGCACGCATGGATTCCGTCATTTGCTCCACGCCAGTTTTCCATGGGATGATCGAGAACGCTGAATTAAATTTATCAACCTCCAAGCCTGCAGATCCAGCAACTCGTCGGGAGACGAATTTTTCAAGCGGAGGAGAACTGATGCAGCATGAAACGGATAAATAGGGCCTCATGTTCAACTTTCTATCCGTTATTTAGAGGCTAATTTTATTTACGTTTATTTTGAGTCGTCATAATTTTATTTAAATAAAAGAGATCGCCTATGATCTAAAAGTAGTTAGTTTCAATTTGAATTTCAAATTTTAAATTAGTTACAGTCAATTAGAGATTTGAATTTATTTCAAATCTATTAGTTAGTCTGTTAGAGTCAAATTAGGATAAGTAGTTTTGAATTTTGAATTTGAATTTCTATTTTTGTAACCTCATCCCTCCTATATAAAGGGATGATAGGCTATTGTTTTAGACGGGTCAGATTATATAAAAACTTGAGATTTTATCTCTATCTCTCCCTTTCTCATCTCCTTCTCCCACGCGATCTACGTGCTTCTTCTTCCTCAAATCTCGCGCAACCGGTGCGCCTTCTCTCCTTCTTCCCTCCAAGTTATTCTTCCACCGAAAATCCACCATCAAATAATTTTTCCATCGCCACGCAAATCCTTATTTGCATCAATTGGTATCAGAGCATGGCCTACAGATCGTCCTCACGATCTGACGATCTGTCCAGACATTCGCGCCGACATGCGACGAAACACCATCATTCGTCAGAGCGGAAACGACGAGCCGAAAAAGCTTACAACAAGGAGATGGACGCACTGCTTGATTTTCAGTCAAAATGTCGAGATGTAATGGCTAATTTCGAGGCTCTATGCGCCGCCATATCAAAATCTTCGATCATAGAAGCCGTTGTCCAGACCCACGATGAAGGAAATCAGAAAAATCTCGCCGTCGATGATGATTTGCCCGCTGTCCAGGTCATTTCAGAAGAAAAAAACGTCAATCTGCTTGCTGTCCAGGTAATTTCAGACTTGAAAACCCTACCGAAATCGCCCTACGGCCCGCTCACGGCCCCCTCGCGGACCCCCGCTGCAGCCCCAACCCCTCCGGCGCCCCCCCCCCAGCCTCGCTGCAACCCTCTCCCTCCACCGAAACAACCCCACCCCCTTCTCCCGCACAACCAGCCCTCCTACCTCCTTCCTCTAGCGTCTTCACCAACCCCCCCCCCACACCCCCTGTAGTGCCACCTTCAACTCCCGCAGCCCATGTTTCCCCTACTGACACCCCAACACCGCCGCTGCCGCCACCCTTTCCCACTGTCCCCGAAGCCCCAGCCCCGGCAAACCACCCCCGCCCCGCTGTCGCCTTCCCCGATTCCCCTCCACCTCTTCCCATCGCCATCGCTACTGCACAGCCCTCATCCCCCGTGCCCTCTCCCACCGCCCCCGCACCCACTGGGGCCCCAACACCCTCCCCTCCCTTCTCTACAACGACTTCCCCAACTCCCCTTTCAACCCTATGCGTCACCAAGGCCCTAAATGTCGGTTTCGGTCACCATTTCGGTATCGACCAAAACAGAATTTCGGTGGAATTTCGGTGGAATTTCGACCGAAATTTCGGTCATTTCGGTCATTTTTTGTACTAGGGCCCCCATATTTCGGTCATTTCGGCCATTTCGGTCGAATTTCGATTTCGACTGGATATCGATATTCGACAGAAATTCGACCGAATTTCGCTGAAATTTGAGGCCATGTGCGTCACCATCCTTCCCCGATGCCGCCTGTCCCTCCACCCAATCTTTGGAACGCCGCCACATTTTTTTCCACCCACCACCATCGCCATCATCCCCATCCCACCCCGCAGCCCCACACCACTAGCCCTCATCTTCCTTATTTCCAACACCTACCCCGACTCCCCTCCACCTCTCCCCGACACCATCGCCACCTACCATACATCACCTCTCCACCAACTTCTCTCCCCACCTCCCTGTCTGACGCAATACCCTCCCGCCACCCCCTCCTGTGGCTCACCTCGGCCCCGTACCACTGTCACTGGAGTCCTCGTCTCCAGTCCATGTTCACGAACCCCCCTCCGCAGATGCAGTACCATCGCCAACGCTTTTCCCCCGTATATGTGCCGCCAACATCGTGCTCGGATCGAAGAAACCCTAGTATGGGTTGGAACTCTCCAACCGAAAAGGACCGTATCCCTCCAAAGTAGGGATTGGAAACAAATTTGGAGAAATTGCAGAGATATCCAACCCCCTAAAACCTTTTTTATAAAGGTTTAATATGAGGGGAATTTAAGAGGAGATAACTTGAGTGAAGGGGTACGAAAATCGCAGACCACCACCCTGGAGCAGGAATATTTAAAAAGAAGGGCTGAAAGAAAGAAATTTGGGTGGCCTCCTTACCCAAATAGGATTAGGATCATGGGTTTCACCTATTTAAAGGCCCCATGGCTTAATTCATTGGCCACATCTCCTCCTCTACTCTACTTGTATTATTGCTTTGCTATGCAATCTCCAAAGGTCGAGTCGTTCGATATGAAGATGCCACATCAGTTTTTCAAGCACCATATCAAGGGGACAGAAACCGGATGGGCGCCCGCATTCGCGCCACACATGTTATTCCGTCATGAAGCTACCGACCCCAACTTTCGCAGTGCGCACGCATGGATTCCGCCATTTGCTCCACACCAGTTCTTCCAGGGGATAATCTAGAACGTTGATTTAAATTTATCAACCTCCAAGTCTACAGATCCAGTAATTCGTCGGGAGACGAAATTTTCAAGCGGAGGAGAACTGATGCAGCGTGAATCAGATATATAGGGCTATATTTATTTAATTTTGTCCGATAATTAGAGTCTCATTTTATTTAATTGTGTCGTTGCATTTTTATTATAAATAAAGAGATCGCGTGTGATCTCAATTAATTAGTTAGAGATTTGAATTTCTTAGTTAGTCGGTTAGAGTCAAATTAGGATAAGTTGTTTTGAATTTTGATTTTGAATTTCTATTTTTGTAATCTCATCCCTCCTATATAAAGGGTTGATAGGCTATTGTTTTAGGCAGGTCAGATTATATGAAAACTTGAGATTTATCTCCCTCTCTTGTCTTTCTCCTTCCCAACGCGATCTTCGTACTTCTCTTCTCCAAAATCCCTCGTTTTTCCGACGAGCATTCTTCTCAACCCCTCCATTTTCTTCTCCACCCAAATAGCACCGTCAATTTTTATTTTTCATCGCGTTGCAAAATCCATTCTGCATCATTAGGGGGTAGGGTTCCACGTAAAAATCTATGTCAAGTTTATCTTTCTTTTCTTCATGCTATGTTTATCAAATCGCTTCCGCATTCCTATTGTCTAATAATAAGAAGATAGATAGGGGAAGGAGAGAGATTGCCAACTGGGTTTTGCATATAAACCCTTGGTTTAAACCGGTGGAAACACAAGGATGCCCTCAAATCGTCAAGGTACCCATCTATCCGAATACAAACCTAAAGTCAGATTCTTCACAAAATTTGTTTATTTTAAAGTTTTGAATGCCCCGCTCTTGTGCTTCGTCATTAAAATATGAATCATCTTCGAGTAACCATAGATCACAATATATTGTACCTCCCCAATCTCCATAAGGGAAGGGACTTACCTATCATCATATATATAATCAAGCAACTCTTATTCATGTGGACTTTTACCCAAGATCTATTAAGATCTTCAAACACCTTCTGAATAAGGATGTTCATCCCCTTCTAATCATGTACCCCAACTACATACTCCACAACTTGCATTCGAATTTCATGATTGTGGATACTACAACAATGATTAGACACTTCCAGTACATAAAAGATATCATGTTTACAACATTTAATAATGATAGTCCCTTCTTCATCTACATGTAAGATTCCTCTTGCAGCATTGTAAGTAGCCTTTAGAGTCCAAAGCCCCAAGGGATATGAGATTCTTTCCTTAATATGGAACATGGAAAATTGTAAAATTGCCATTGCCATCATATTACGCATCTTGACTTTAACAAAAATAGTGCCCAAAAATTCACATTACATCATTCCCCATAATGACATTCTAGCATTTATCTTCTCATTCATAGATGTTAGAAAATAAGAATGCGGAAGCATATCAGAACTAAAGATAAAGAAATATGTAACAACGGGATTTTAACGTGGAACCCTACTCCCTAAGGAGCAGCATGAAACCACAGGAGAACACCTCAAAGGGCTGATTTATGCATTGCACTTTCTCACATGATACAGAAGGTCTGGAGCTTCTTATATAGACTCCACAAAACCTCCAAGTCCCACCACTGGTAGATGTGGGAATAAACTCCTGGATGTGGTAAATGGATCCTGCAGTGATCCATTTACTCATCTACAACATAGGTGATGCATAACACAAATACTCCAATACTCTCCATCAAGCTGGAGCATACAATGCTCAGCTTTAACAAACAGGAAGAAATCTCAAACTCACGCTACACGACAATACGGGACAATATCAACTCAACGCGCACAACTATCGGCTGTTGTCGAGGACGTTGCTTTTCGTGTCGTGCAAGTGAGGAGAACAAACGGACTGGAGTGTGAGTCAAACTTAATCTCCTCATCGAAGAGCATGTGCTCTGTATTTTTCCTGTCAGAATCACTGCAACTGAAAATGAGTCTCTACCTGGAGAACTCTAGCCTGCCACATCATGTAGACAATTGCTCCATCTCTCAGAAGGACCAAACTGAAAAAGCCGTGGAGACAATCCTCGTCGGAGAACTAGGTCTCTCCCATATTGGCTCAGAGAATGGGATCTCTATTATGGAGTCCCTATGAAACCACATGAAAACCACAACCCATATGGCATAGGGAATAGGATCTCTACTCCGCAGTCCCTATGGAACACATGAAAACTCTGACCAAAATAACAAAAGATGGAGAGCACATAAAAAAGATGACAAACATGTGCACATCAAACTGAAGACCGCATACATGTGTGTGTCGGAAACTGAAGACTTGGAACCCAATATGACGTCGAGTCTGAATATCTGTAGAGTCTGAAGAATCTGGCCTGGAGAATCTTGGAATCGGATAACCTGACAATGACGCATGTAGAACTCTACACAATACTCCCCCTTTCTCTCATACTTGTCGGAAAACAATGATATCGACAAAGTTGGGAGAGGACAAGAAAATGGAGAGAACAAAAACCAATAAGCCGGTCACTTTTTTTCAATTTTCCCCTTTTTCTGGCTATTTCCCTTTTTTATGAGTCGGTTCATCAATTTTTTTAAAAAAAGCCGTTCAACACATTTTTTTAATGACTTTCCTCTTTTTTTGGAAAAAAACACGGATTGGGCATCCTTTTTTTTAACGGTTGGCTTTTTGCTCTCCTTTTTTTTCATCTTTTTTCCTTTTCAATCTTTTGGCCCACTTGGGCGCTTTATTTAGGGTTCCCTTGGGAACCCTTATCTTGAAAGCACGCCGCCCCTCGATGGGGATTTCCTCAATTGTTGTCACCGCCTAGGCTAGAGCGGGAGGAGCCTCTGCCTGGACGTGCCCCAGAAGATGGCTGGAGAGGTGGCGATGCCGCTCGAGGGGAGAGGAGCACCGCCTGCGTGAGGTAACTGAAGAAGAGAGTGTCGCCGCCTGGACTTTGAACGGGGTTTTTTTGTAATATGTGCCAGCGGGGATCACCTGGAGATGTCGTTGGGGCTCGTCGCCTGTAGAAGGAAGTAGGACCTCCTCTTGGAGTTGGTGGAGGCCATCCCCGCCTGTTGGAGTACCTGGCTTGCTGACTGGAGGTGTCTCGCTGCCAGGGGCATGCCACCGGGAGGTGGGTGGAGGAGTCTCGACAAGGATTGCTTGGAAGTCGTGCCGCCTCATGAATCGTCTGACCGAAGAGATGAAGAGGGAGGCCATCGCCAATGGAGTTGTGTGGGGGCTCGACTGTAGAATGGAATCGCGTAAGCGTGGAGATGTCGCCACCTCCTTGGAATCGATGATGTACGCCTGGATTTTCTTCCTAATCTAGGGTTCTTGGGATGGAATACTAATATTTCTTGGAACCAAAAAAAAATCATTGAAGATGTGCTTGCTGGAATCTTGCGTTGGAGATGTTGAAATTAAGATTCAAGAATTTGAACCCTAGAACTGAATCTTAAACAATGACAACATGTGTGCAGCCTCGTATCCGTGGATAATTAGGGTTTCAAAATGAAACCCTAGAATTTCTTGAATACGAACAAATCTTTGAATATATGAACAAATAAAGAGCATAAAAATAATCCTCGAGAATCGAACCCGTTCTGATACCATGTTAGAAAAGAGGAATACGGAAGCGTATCAGAACTAAAGATAAAGACATAGAACAACGGGATTTTAACGTGGAACCCTACTCCCTAAAGAGTGGGATGAAACCACGAGAGAACGCCCCAAAGGGTTGTTTTATGTATTGCAATTTCTCACTTGATACAGGAGGTCGGAGGCTTCTTATATAGCCTCCACAGAACCTCCAAGTCCCACCACTGGTAGATGTGGGACTAAACTCCTGGATGTGGTAAATGGATCCTGGAGTGTCCATTTACCCATCTACAACACAGGTGATGCATAACACAAATACTCCAACAATAGAGAACCAAACTCTATTAGAGATCACGTGATAGGGATAATCATAATCAAAATGCCATGTATCTTCCAAATACGTTTAATCCATAATTAATGAGTACGTAACAATCATAAGCTACTAGAGTGATAGTGCCCTTCCCTTCTTTCTTTGGTCGGTTCCACTTCCAATAATATGATTTCTACAATGATTGCAGGTGTCCTCTAAACACAATTCCAATATGCAACCAACTAGAATGAATAGTCAAGTCGACTATGCGTTGTGGGGGTGACTAAATAGAATTAGCCTATTTGTTCAGTATTAGCTAGAACTGCATATGAGTCCTGACAATTCGGTTATCAAGCAGATTGGTCAATCGGCTTGGAATATGCATTCGCTCATATCCACTTTAAGATCTGACCAACTAAATTATTAAAAAAGTCCCAACATATTCCAAGCCCAGGTATCTCCCTGTGACGACAGATACATAAACCCTTACCCTGAGTTCCCAAGTTCATCGCCTCTAGGCCACCTAAGCCCTCCGCTCCAGCCATCAAGATGCTCTACTCTATCCACTCGTTGAATAGTGCTCCCTTTACTCCACTCGACCACGTTGGACACCCTCTTGCAAGTTAGTGCATCACCTCCTTCCATTCTCTAATGATTTCATCGCATTTCTCCTTCAAGTTAGGTTAAAAAATTTCCCTTTTTTCCTTCAAGTTAGCTCGCCTCCCTTTTCTTATGGTGTCTATGCTTCATCAAAAGAATGGAAAGGTAAATAAAAGGTGCATATTGTCATGATTACACATTTCAAAGATGCCTTTGTGAAAATCAATTAATTATACATCAGTTGATATTGGTATTTCTAGGAGATTAGCCTTACTAACTCTTATGGATTTCATAATGGTTTCTTTCACCACTTTTTATCACTCTTCTTTTTCATTTTCTTTTCAGGTGTTGTCACTAATCTCCTTGAAAGTTGTTTAAGTGTACAATTGTCAATATTCATATGTGATAAACCCTTTATTCTCGTCCAAGTACGTCCAGGTACTATTGTGAGCAAACTAAATAAGATATCTTGGAGGCCTCCCTTTTCTTATGGTTGGTATGCTTCATCAAAAGAATAGAAAGGTAAATAAAAGGAGCCTATTCTCATGATTACATATTCCAAATTGTCTTTTTGAAAATCAATTTACTATACTTGATATTGGTATTTCTAGGAGATTAGCCTTGCTAACTCTTATGGATTTCATAATGGTTTCTTTCACCACTTTTTATCACTCTTCTTTTTCATTTTCTTTTCGGTGGTCGTCATTAATCTCCTTGAAAGTTGTTTAAGTGTACAATTGTCAATATCTATATGTGATAAACCCTTTATTCTACTCCAAGTACTATTATGAGCAAACTAAATAAGATATCTTGGAGGTCTCTACCCATTGTTGTACAATCCCACGATTCTGTTTGTACAATATATAGTATATTAGATTTGAGGGATTAGGGGAATGTTTTGGTGGGACTATGTATTTCGTAGTTTAAATTTTGTTTGATCTAGATTCATTTCATCAGTTGATTATGTAAGAAATGTTGTTATGTAAGTATCTTCTTATGGTTGCTTGTATGGTTTATGATTGTTGTAAATGGTAAAAATGGCTACACTTGCAAACGTTGAGGCTACATTATATGCCACCTGAGTTGAATAATCTTACATGGAAATTAAAATATCTCCCGAAACTAACAGAAGCAAACACTATGTAAACTCTGCAAGGTGTTGAAGGGAGGAATCTTCATATTTACGAAACACGTTGCGTATCGAAGAAGAAATATTACCCCATGTCCAAAATATGATTGCAAACTGAGGTGTTGAAGGGAGGAATCTTCATACTTAAGGTAGCAGATTGGAGGAGACCAACGCTCCATCCCCAATTCCTCCACATAAGCTAACGATTCTGCTTAAGACATACCAAAGTTGATTGCGATCGACATGTTTTGATTAAGGTTAAGCCCAGACAGTTGGCTAAAACCTCTAGAGTCAGTCATCCCCCTTGCTTTTTTCTCGCCCTTCCTCAATAAAGAAGATGGTGACATTTGCATACTGAAGTAGAGGGACAGAAATGTCACTAAGAGAGTATCTTGCAATGACCCCCAGGCACCTGTAGCGTTACCTGACCAACCATGCAAGCCAGCACATCAACAACAATAAGAAACAACGCGGGGACTAGGGAGAACCCTTCCTCACATCCCTCTACAGCTGGAAAAAAACCCTTGAGGATGGCCATTGACGAGCACCGAATAAGATGTTGTGGTGATGCATCTCTTCATCCATGTGATCCAAACATCTGGGAAACCCTGCCTTGCCAGTGCAGCCCAAAGGAAGCACCAATCTACAGTGTTGTATGCCTTTGAGAAGTCCACCTTCCAACGATAGTTATTCACTCGCCACCTTTTACAATATGCAATGATCTTAGTAGCCACAGCTATGCTATCACCAATCTGCCTTCCAAGTATAAACGCTGACAGCACCAAGGAAACAATATAATCCATAACTACGTTCAATCTATTTGCCAAAACCTTTACAATCACCAAATAGATCGCATTTGAGAGGGCAATTGACCTGAAGTCGTCCACCCTCTCAGTAACCTCCTTTGGGAGGAAAATGAGAGCCTTGTTGACCTGGTTGAAAGCCACATTACCACATGCAGACTCCTCCACAACCTCCACGACTTCTCTCCCCACCATGTCCAAACTCTCGTAAAAAGAAAATGGGGAAGCCATCAGGGCCAAGGGCCCCATCATCATTAAGTTTCATATTTCAGTTTTGACCTCCTCCATCATAAAGCTTTGAATTAGGTAACTCGCATACTGCTCAAAACACGGCATTGCCCCCATACATGTCCATCTCCAAGGTCTATCAATGACTCTCCGGGAAAATATCGGAAGTGTAGAGACCCCCTTGCTTACAGCCATAGCCAATCACCATACTAGTAGGTATGTCCTGTAACACAAGTGAAGAGAGGTTTAAAATAGTACGATAATGCAAATCCTTAGTGGTCTGACAAATATACAATAAATTCATTAAAAAATCAGGTGCATGAAACACATTTTGCAGATGCATAGACAATGTCAAACAGATCTCCCCATGTCCTGTAATAAGGGAATGGGTCCCATCTGCAATGATAATTAATTTGCCTTGAGGTATATATTTGTATGATGGGAACTAAGCTCTGTCTCTGCACAAATTATGAGATGAACAAGAATCCATGATCACCAGTTTCTCATGTTTGCTCTGTGACAATTGGTAAGGGCATTGGCTATATCCATGGCCTCAAATTTCAGCGAAATTCAGTCGAATTTCTGTCGAATATCGATATCCAGTCGAAATCGAAATTCGACCGAAATGACCGAAATATGGGGGTCCTAGTACAAAAAATGACCGAAATGACCGATATTTCGGTCGAAATTCCACCGAAATTCCATCGAAATTATGTTTTGGTCGATTCCGAAATGGTGACCGAAACCGACATTTAAGGCCTTGGCTATATCTGAGGTACTAAAAAAGGCTCTGGTTGTGGAAGTGACGTCGAAAGGCATGTAGGAACACTAGTAGTGGCGAACGCAGGAGTCATGATCTCCCTCAGACGAGAGAGTCATGATCTCCCTCAGACGAGAGACAATATCATCTAACTACTGATCAACAGTAGGCGCAAAAGTCGCAGTAGGCTCAACATGCTCGGTCATACAAGCAGATGCGGGCTATCCATGCTTCAGGTAGTAAGTCTCCTCTGAATAACCATGGTGATAACAATAAGTGCATGGACCACGCTAACGTCTAACTCATCTACCATGGAAACGACGTCCTCTGAAATGAGATGTACCTCCTCTGACATTGAACTGGATCCTAGCAGCATGCGACGGGGACCCTAGACAGTGATGGCATGGTTGCGGAGGTCCCTAGGTGGCAATGGTGGGGTCATTGGAGACCCCTAGGTCCATAGATGAAGTCCCAACAGCGATTGGGGACCCCAACAGCGAGGAAGAGGGGTCCTGGCAGTGGTGGTCGATGTTGTGGTGAGAGGGGCGTTACACGATTGTGGAGGCAGCAGTGAGGTTCCCCGTGAGCCGGTGGCGACAGTGACGAGGGGTGGTGGTCAGTGGGTGGGCTAAGTTTATGGGGTACGAGAACTTCGGTGTAGGACCTTTACTCTGATACCATATGCCATATGGAAATGAAATAACGACTTGATATTCATGAGGCCCAACGATTCTCTTATATATAGAGGAGAAACCATGTTGGGTAATTACATAATAGAGATGAAAATACATAAAATAGACAAAGATAAATATATCTCTCAACACATCAGCATCCAGGGTGGTATATCGAGTCACCTTTCTTTTTACTCTTCAAACTTTTGGAAGGGCATCAGATCTTTGACATGACAATTCCCGTAGCTCTTTCGGCATTTTCTCAGATACGATCAGTCATTCATTTTCTAGATCGACAATTGGACTAACCGTGGCCTATAAAGTACCCACTTCATGCAACTTTTCTATTTGGTTGTTGATCCGGAAGCAAGGGTAGCGGACTGTTAGAGAATGGGAACTGGATGCCCTCATTTGTAGTGGACTTCTCTTATCAATGACTAGAGGATTTTATTTAGCTCATGGATTTTCTGGGCATGTTTCCTGGCTAGGAGGATATCATTGGGCATGAAAGGGCAATATCGTGCTTATGAAGTAGTGGATAGACCTTCAACCCTATTAGCGGATTACTTGGCTCATGACTGCAAGCTTATTTGGGATCTCAAGGTGCCAAGCTGCATAAGCATATTCATATGGCTAATGCAGAGAGTATGTATTCTCTAACAAGAGACCATCGTTCTAAGCTTTTGCGGGTGCATCTTCATGTCCGGTTTATGACAATAAAGTAGAGACAATTAATCATCTTTTCTTCTCATGTGAGAATACCTCCATGATGTGCCAGGAACTTGAATATGCTTGGTCAAATATCTCCAAAACCTACGGACTTTTTAGGATTCTATGTATATGAATAAGCATTGTCCTAGCAAGGAGATTCTTGTCCTTGTAGCAGTTGTTTGAGCTATCTAGTTAGCTAGATATGATGTGACCATAGCCTCTTAGCAGTTTTATGCAGATAATGTTATTTCCCACATTAGGACTCTGCTCAAGTCTTGGTTATTGTAAGTGTTTCTTGTCTTTTGATTTAAGATATCGTGGGCGGATACCATAACGTATTTCCCCCGTTTGGCTAAAAAAATAAATTATGTATGTATTGATAATATAACTTGTAGATAATTCGAGATAACTAATACCTATATAAAATATAATATATTATAACATATATCTTAATATATGCTAGTCCAAAAGAGGTTACAAAGGAAGTCGTGGATAGGTAGTTGGAATATTAATACTCTGACTGGCAAATCAATGGAGATATTAGATACGACGGAAAGAATGAAGATTCAGATACTAATTCTCTAAGAGACGAAATGGGTTGGAGAGAAAGCAAGGAAGATCGAGAAGACAATCTTTAAACTTTGGTATCCATGTAAAGATAAGGGTAGAAATGGTGTTAGAGTAGTTGTCCAAGAGGATTTGAAGGATTATGTGGTTGAGGTGCAAAAATTCGGGGATCAGATTATTTTTCTAAAATTGGTGCTCGAAGTAAAAATTCTTAATATCATCTCAGTTTATGCACCACAAATTGGTTTAGATGAAAGGACTAAATAAGCTTTTCAGGAGGATTTGGATAAGATTATGCAAGGAATCCCACAAAGGGAGATGATTTACCTAGGTGGAGATCTTAATGAGCATGTGGGAAAGGATGCTTCATGATATGCTAGTGTTCATGAAGGCCATGGCTTCGGGGATAGAAATGAAGATGGAAAAGTCACTCTAGATTTTGTAGGCTTATGATCTTTTCATAGTAAACACTCTCTCCAAGAAGAGGTAGGAGCATTTAATTACTTATAAGAGTGGCCCAACTAGAACACAAATAGATTACTTTGCGCTGAGGAGAAAATATCGGTTGTGTTACAAAGACTACAATGTAATACCATGAAAGAGTTTGACTACCCATCATCGCTTGTTAGTCATGGATGTGCAAATAAAAGGACTGGTAAAGAAAATGATGGTTTCCAAGATCACTAGAACTAGACGGTGCAATTTTCAATCGAAGCAATCATGCTTCAGGGAGAAGGTTTTAGAATACTTATCGTGGGATTGTAACGGAAGTGCAAACGAGATGTGGGAAGCGGTAGCATATTATATCCGAAGGGTAGCCAAAGAGATGCTAGGCGAATCAAAGGGGGAGCCCCGGGCTAAAGGGAGGCTTGGTGGTGGAGTGGAGGGGTGCAAGAGAAGCTCAAAATTAAAAGAGCATGCTTTCAAGCTATGTCTAAGGATAGAACAGAGAAAACTGCCACAAACTACAAAACAACGAAGAAGGAAGCAAAGAACGATGTAAGGAAGCTAAGTCAAAAGCTTATGCTAAGTCAAAATCGTATGAAGTTTGGTATAAGACTCTGAACTCAAAGGAGGACCAGAAGGATATATTCAGGTTGGCCAATGCAATTGAAAGAAAGACCAAAGACCTTTCTCAAGTGAGATGAATTAAGGATGAGGAAAGTCATGCGTTTGTTACTCAGAAGGATATAGAGACTAGATGGAAGCAATATTTCTGTGGAGAGATCACTTTGGGAGATCTAGCTAGTAGTGAAAGTTACATGAATCATGCAAGTTGTAGACGAATACAAAGGAAGGAAGTAGATGAGGCTTTGAAGGCTATGAGACTTGGGAAAGGTGTAGGACCTGATGGCATTCCTATAGAAGTATGGCGAGTTTTAGGAGAACGTGGTTTGACTTGGCTTACATATTTATTCAACGTTATGCAACGAAGCAAGAAAATACATGAAGATTGGAATAGAAGCATCGCGGTGCCTCTTTATAAGAACAAAGGAGACATTCAAATTTGTTCAAATTATAGAGGTATCAATTGGATGAGTCACACTATGAAAATTTTGGGAATGTATGAACGAAAGAAGGTTGAGGCAAACTTCCAAAGTAAAAGAAAACCAATTCGGATTCATACCAGGTCGCTCAACTATTGAAGCCATCCACTTGCTAAGAACAATGGAAATTTATAGAGCTAAATGGAAGAATGTCCATATGATTTTTATTGATTTGGAGAAGGCTTAAGATTCTTGTAACATCCGGCACCAAATAAATCCGAACCCAAACCGGTTTGAGTCCGATTAACTCAATAAAGTTGTTGGTCAATGATAAATAACTTAAATCGCTCAATTGATCGTGAATCAAAAGTCATTCGATCGAAATCGACCAAAAGTCGATCGCACCGTAATGCATGTCGCGGAAAAGCCGCGACACAAATTTGAAAACCGTAAAACAAATCGAGACCACCATTAAATATGATTCGACGAAATAAGACCAACGGAATCGACCGTTCGTCAAACGGAGGTCGTTTGATATTTTAAAATCGCGAAATTTAATACTAAATCGAAACCGTATCTCGAGAAATTCGAGGATCCAAACCCGATCGAAATTATACTCATATTAATCGTCATTTAGAGACGGTCGAAACGAGCCATTGCGCGTCGAAATCGGAGGGTCGACGTGCGATTATGGACGACTTTAGAGAGAAATTGAAAATATATATATATATATATATATTTTATTGTCTGCTACTGCAGACTGTAGCAGCACCGTTGGTTTTTTTGTTTTGTTCTCTTTCCACTTGGCTTTTGTTCTCATTCCATTTGACAACCTATCAAGGCCTTTTCATGCCTATATAATCCCACTCCCACCTTTCTATTTCTCCATCTTTTCCACCAAGAGAGAGCTATTGGTGCTCCCTTTTTCTACTGTTGGAGATCTCAGGTGCTGGAAGCTTGAAGGACCCCTGAAGCCCCTGCAAGTTGGCTATTGTTGCTGCTATTTCAGCAGCCCCTTGCTGCTGATTGAAGGGTCCCTTGAAGCTTCTATTTCAGCCATTTTCCCCTCTCTTAAAGCTGTTGCATGCAAGATCCATTCTTCTCCAAAATTTGATCCAATTACGTACAATCTCTAGCAACTCCTCTTGCTGCCATTCATGATCTTGTTCAAGCCAATTTTTCCCCGAATTACTGCTTTCATTTTTTATATTAAATTTTACATAATGTAATTTGCACAGTGTATAAGTTATACTAAAATTTTGAAAAGTCCGAAAAGGAACACAAAGCCAAGATGATGTACAACATACCTGCAGCATAAATCGCTATCAATGTATTTACAAAAGCACGGTTATAAATGCACGGAGAAAAATGAAATATTATGTTGTTCTCTAAAGGCAGTATAGCATGAGAAATCATGGAAACATGGCTCTTTTCAGGATAAAGACATATCTACGATGCTTCCAAGACTACAGAATAGCTAAAATATATCTTTGACCACGTAAGGAGTTCTTAACAACAATATGCTTTAGATGTTCATGAAATTCCAGATCTCAACGGATTATTGGTATCTACATGCATTACAATTGCAATTCTAACCCTGAGTATGTAGAGACCCTTTTTATTAATCCAATTAAGACCTTTCAAAGTTTAAATATTTCACTTTTAGAATCCATCCTTACCGTTCTTCCAATTTGTTAAGATTTTTTTTCCAAATACGAATTTTCAAAACTTGCTACAAGTTGTTTGACATTGCCTTCAAGAATTTACAAGAAAGTATGCCAGTACGTTGCTTCTCAAATAGAAAAGAGCTTAGTGGTTGTCTAGAAACCCATTCACAATGTTTATTTTAGAAAGACTGGTTTCAACAAGACTTGAAATGCTTTAGCTTTAGTTTTGAAAGACTGGGGTTTTCTAAATGAATAAGTTTTCCTTCTCAAGACTTGGAAAAAAATGAAAAAGAACTAACCACTGCATGGAAATTTTCTAATTGTACCAACAAGGCTCTTCATGAGAAAATATAATTTTTGCATCTTCGGCGATGCCATGCACTATAAACCATCCCTTGTTTGAATGCAATATTAGCCATGTCATACTGATAATCATAATCATAATAATCCTCACATATATTTTGTTTTGTTAAGAGTTGTATTTTCTTAACCTTTATCACATGCTCAACTAGACCAAGCATAGTTGTTTAACCTATATTAAGCTAGTTTCCCTTTAACAGACTCTTATCCCATATATAACAATCGTTGATCAATATAACATGGATGATGGTATGAATATATTGATAAAACAGTAATGACAATTAATTATGCCAGTCACGGTGACCCTTACACTGGACTGTGCGAGGGTGCGGTAACCCTCAACTGGGCGAGAGATAGAAAGCCCAGTTAGGGCAGCGGCCGCTTAGTACGCGGATCTAGGATCCCAGTCCTTTTCAAAAATTTTACACGAGCTCGCGATATTTTTACACTCGTTGGAATCCTGACTTTTGACCAGCTCCGTTGACCCTTGTTTTAGGACATTCATGCGGGGGAATCCTCGATTTCAATTTTCCGTACGAGCTCGTTTGCCCGTACAAGTTAGGTCGGTTTCTAGAGTGACTTTTCCGGAGAGCTTCCCTTTCCCAGAGCGTCGACCGGGCGTGTCCAGTGCTTATATCGCGTAGGTATTTATTTGAACTTTTGAGGGAATAGTCCATTTTCTCTTCGACGAGTCAATTCATCGAGGGCTTGCTATTTTCCGTTTCTTTGGATGATATGATGGGTCAATCATTTGCTTCATTAGTTCCAACAGTGGCAGTTGCGGAATCAGCTATTGGGTCAGCCACCTGGGCAAGGATTCATCAGATAGTGACTTGGTAATTCAGAAGAATCTCATATCATCTGTTAAATATGATAAAAGATGCCAGATCTTGCTGAAGCTTTAGCGGAGCTATCCCCATTTTCAAACAAAGGCACTTGCAACAGGAGAGAGATAGGTAGAGAGATTCCCAGATGCTGCGAGAGAGTTCGCGAGGCTATTATATCGTCTTTGATGAGACAAAGATTCCCCAGTTAGAAAGAATCCCATGCCCCCTGTCTGCGTAGCTGCTCTTTTAGTCTGCTATGTGCACCTGCCCAAAGAGCTTTCTTGTAAGAGACTTCGCAGCTTGAGGTAGACCTCGACTCCCCTCTCGAAGGTTTTTACGGAAAGGTCCCTTCTTTTCTTTTGAAGTGATCTTCCGTGGTCAGAAGTTGTTTTGATTTTGACGGGGCGGGGAAGGCAACTAGATATTTGGGCGCTCAAGTTTTCCTGCAATATGGTTGACGTTGCCCCTATTAATTCCCCTCTGAGCCCCCCTTTAAGCCATTTTAATATCTACTAATATCAAGAAATTCTAAGAGGGCGAGACGGAAGAGTCTCTTAGGAGACGTCCTCACCGCTTGAGTTTTGTTTACTTTCCGCCAACAAGCTTGGTGATGATGCACCTGAATCCTCTATGACCTCATTTGGATCATCTAGGACTACATCTGAGTCAGTTACAGTTGAAATTGGAAGAGTTACAGTTGAACTTGGTGAAGCATGTTCGATCTTGTCTAGGAGATGAAGTCAATTATAAGTTGTGTCGGCTAGAGTTGATTATAATTAAGTTAGTGGACGTGTTGGGAACTTAGTTAGGATGCATTATACAACATCGCATGCCTACGGAGGCACCCCAACCCTAAGGCCCCTTTTAGGCCTTAGAGTCATAGTGTGAGGTCACACACAAAACAAGACCACAGACTATCTACTAGACTTGAAAAATTAGACCAAACTATACATTAGATCTGAATCTCACCTTTTCCATCATCAAAATCCATAAACATGATCTTTAAATAATATGAGAATAATATACGTATACATATGAGTCGTCAATTAATAAATGAATAATCATATATATAACGGGCTAAGGGGCAATGGAGAAGTCACACATATGAAGCATTAACTAATTTATAAGAATATAACATATCAGGGGAAGGCAGATTTCGGATTGCATTACGGTGGCGTCGGAGTTGATCGATGATTGGAAGAACTACGGAAAGAAGGGGATGTTGTGGAAGGTCGACTTTTCTAAAGCTTATGACTGCCTCGACTGGAGGTTCTTGTGGTCGGTTCTGCGAAGGCGTGGTTTTCCTGAGGTTTGGATATCTTGGATGTGGCGGTGTGTGACCACGGTGTCCTTCTCTTTGTTGATTAATGGTCGCACGTCGCACGGAAGGGGATCTCTTCCAGCCCCAGAGGGGGGTGCGTCAGGGTTGCCCCCTCGCGCCTCTTTTGTTTGTTCTGGTTGCGGATGTCTTGGCGCGCATGGCGGATGGCGTGATTGAGGCTGGGCTTTCGAAGGGATACTCCAAGGATGGGTTGAGCGTGCCTTTATTGCAGTTCGTGGATGACACCTTGCTCTTTATTGAGGGCGGCTTGTCCGAGGTCTCGGGGATGGCGGTGACGCTGGAGCTTTTTAGCGAGGTATCGGGTCTTTTTTAGAATAATAGCAAATCCAAGGTGATTTCTTTTGGCCTGTCTGAATCGGAGGCGGTTGATTGCGGACGTGTCTTGGGGTCTCCACCGGGTGAGTTACCTTTTGATTACCTTGGTATGTCGTTGGTGGTTGGGAGGGCCAGGATCAGGGATTGGCTTATGGTTGTCGAGAGGATGGAGATGCGACTTGCTGGGTGGCGGTCGACCTTACTGTCAGAGAGGGGGGCGGCTTGTTCTTCTTAAGGCGGTGCTCTCGTCGATTCCGGTGTTTTTCTTATCTCATCATCGCATGCTGGTGGGGATTCACGTCCGCCTCGAGAAGTGTATACGGAGATTTCTGTGGGTTCAATCTGGGAGAGGGTTGCATTTGGTGGCTTGGGATGAGGTCACTAGAGGCAAACGTGAAGGGGAGCTGGGCGTGCGGAGATTGGATATCGTTAACGATGTGTTCCTTCTCAAATGGGCAAATAGGATTTGGGGCCAGGACAATAACTTCTTTACCAGATTATTGCGGGCGATTCACGGCGAAAGCAGGGATTTGGAGGCGCGGGGCAAGGTGCTTGGTGCCATTACTCCGTTTTAGCGGAGGGTGCTGGAGGCTTTTGGAAAGAACTTGTCTTTGTTTGTGCCTGTCCTGGGGAATGGTGAGTCCTTTAAGTTTTGGGTTGACGATTGGACGGGAGGGGTCCTTGAGAGTGTGCTTCCCCCGCTTGTTTGCGTTAGCAGCTGAGAAGGATTGTTCTGTAGCGGCTTGTTGGGCGGATGGGTCTTGGTATCCGCCTTTCTTGGCTAACTTCTCGGATCAGAGGCTTTTTGATTTTCTGGCCCTGTTGGGCGCCATTGGGGACACTGTTAGGCCCGCTGCTGGTCGTGATCATTGGGCTTGGCGTGGCGGTCCTTTTTCGATTCGGATAGCTTACGGGGCGCTTGCTCGGCCCCCGCCGGAGCGGTCCGACATGTTGGTGCGCGATTGTGGCTTTTTCTGGGGCCTCAGGATCCCCGAGCGCCTTGGCTTTTTCTTATGGCTTGTCCGCAGGCAGAAACTGTTGACGAGGGAGCGTTGTGCAAGGTTTTGGGACAGTGTCTCTAATTCCTGTGTTCTTTGCAACTCGGCAGTGGAGACCGTGGAGCATTTATTTTTTGGTTGTCCCAGGGTCAGAGGTGTGTGGGAGGAGGCGGATCTGGCTTGGGTGTGCACGGATGACAATTCGACCTTTTGTGAGTCGCTGGTGATGAACAGAAACAGGACGAGAAGGGACATCTTGCTTCCCATTGCAATTTTGTGGTCGATTTGGTTGGGGAGAAATCAAGCCATCTTTTCGGGACAACGCTTCTACAAGGAAAACGTGCTTCTGCAGTGTGCGAGACTTGTGGATACTTGGTCGGTGGTTTAGGCCACCGTCGGGTGCTCCTTTTTTGAGGCCGTGGGATGCTCCTTGCTTGAGACCTGTGGCGCCTTCTGTATAGTTTTTTGTCTTGACCTTTTGTTCTGTTATTCTTTTTCTCCTTACTTCTGTTTTTTTCCTCTTTCCTTTATTTAATATACTGGGGCGAACACCGTTGAGTATATCCCCCTTTTTTTGGCGTCAAAGAAAAATATAACATATTAAAGGAAATGGGTAAAATTTGGGGTATTCTTTCAAGGTAGCTTGAAAACCTTTTTCAGCGCAGGTAGTGGTAGATTTTAAATTCATAAATGCATGTTTACTTGTTTCTTTTGTAACAATTTTAAATGCCTGCTTATTTTAATATATGACATATGGGAAGTACCAGCGCTCGTTGACTCCTCTTCTTCGTTTCATGTGTGGCAGGCAAGCAGCCTGCATCTCAGTAGCTGCGGATGATTCCCGGCATTCGGGTTTATACTAGATGATACAGTTTCTTTTGTTGTAGTTCTTGTTCAGCTCATATTGTAAATGATTTCTTTCTCTTATGTATATATTTTGGGATATATGTATACACTGTCACTTCTTTTGTACATGTATAAATTATAAAAATTAATGAAATGAAATTCTGGTGGCATATGTCTATGTTGGTTCCGTGGTTATGAGTGTGGAATGCGAATGTCATGGCAGAAATGTGAAACGCGGAAAATTTCCTTTTATTTTCAATAACTTAATGCGATTACTTGTGAATGTAATAGTGCGAATACGGCGTAAACGGTTGCTCATATCCGAGGGCGCCACATTTTGGTATCCGAGCCGTAGTACCCCAAAACCCACATTTGCAGTATTATGATTCCGATCGCATTAAGTTCTTTGGATAGCGACAGTTTCCTGACTTGTCGTGAGTCCGAGAAGAGAAATATGACACTTGAATTCAATAACCGCAAATGTCACCAACTTTCATTAATTTTCATATTATATCCCAAGAAGAGAAAAAACATATATGATAATATCTGCGAACAATAATTTTTATGACTAAAAATGGTTCTTATGCAGAACCATGACGTCTAGAGCTGCTCAGCATATGAATGACCATTTGGAGCGCATCATGATCGCTCTCACTGATCTTCAGCAACAGCAGACTGCTATGAGAGGCCAGCAGGATCAGATTCTGGCACACCAGACTGAGATCGCAGATCGGCAGACAGACATGGATATGAGATTTGAGGAGCTATCAGATTTCACATACCATCCATCTCAGGATGGAACACGGCAGGACCAACACCAGTCTGTTGAGGTAGAGCAGCCTCATTCTGATGATCCACATGAGGATATGCCAGCATCCGGAGCTGAGGATGAAGACTGTGACAGGGAGCAGGACCCTGTAGACTTTGTAGATGAGGATGAACATGAGCACTCCGCTATTCACAAGCACCAGTCGATCTTCACTTCCTACCAGCGGCCAATGTGCCCATGTTTGAGGGCACCGGTACGTCAGATGTTGCTGAGCAGTGGCTCAAGAGGGTGATGAAGGTATTGAGGATGATTCGCGCGCCACGAGATATATGGCTATCTTTCATGGAGTATCCAATGACTGCGGTGGTTTCTAAGTTGGGCCGTGAGCCTACATGGGACGATTTTGAGACAAGGTTCAGGTCCGATTTCTTTTCTGAGAAGTGGAAGGAGTCCCAGCACCGACTATTCGCAGAGCTTCGTCAGGGGCGTATGACAGCCAGAGACTACTTCGTCAGATACACCGAGCTGTCACGACACACTCCAGCAGCCGCTGCATTTCCAGATGAGAATCTGGAAAAGTTCATTAGAGGCATGAGGGAAGAGGTGCAGGAGAAGTTGCCCGGATTGCATATCACTTCCATCTCCGAGGCTACTGATGCAGCGGAGAAGTTCGAGGACATCCGAGAGAGACGCTTTGGAAGCTCATCTGGAGCGGTTCCTAGACCACAACGTTCTTTTGAGTCGATTCGTCGACCATTTCAGCAGCAAAGGTCAGCCAGGCATTTCCGACCTACGGGTTCGGCATTCTTAGGCAGTGCCTACTCATCTCCATTGACTACCTTAGGAGGAGCATTTTCCAGACGTGGCACAGATTCCGCTCGACCATCTGGGTCGCATCGAGTAGACATACCCCCAGCAGGACTGACTCAGAGCACAGACACGACCACTCCATCTACCCGGCCAGTCCGATGCTACATGTGCCATGAGTGGGGACATTACCGGCATCAGTGTCCCCAAAGATCTGGTGAGCCTCGCCCGCAGCCATAGTCATCACAGCCATAGGTACAGCATACAGGGAGTTCCCATGGCAGGAACTCCACATTCAGGAGGCAGCAGCAGAGACAGACACAGAGTGTGGCAGATTCCAGTACCGCACCAGTCAGTCAGGATCAGCTACACGTAGTGACCGAGCAGCAGGCACGTTCAACAGCTACTGTGGTGAAAGGTACGATCTCAGTCTCGGGCCGACCTTTCCATGTTTTGTTTGATTCTGGAGCGACACATTCTTTCCTTGTTTCGAGGCTACTAGCTTCTTTAGGTAGAGCTGCAGAGACTCTATCTTCTCCATATCACATCTGTGGGCCAAGTGACCAGTTGTTTATCATTTCTCTGATAGTCAAGCACTTGCCAGTATTAATTGGCGGTTACGAGATGATCGCAGATTGTCTGCTCCTACAGCTTGATGAGTTTGACTTAATTCTGGGCATGAATCGGTTATCAGCTCATCATGATCTTGTTTATTGCTTTAAGAAGACAGTTGTCTTCAGGATTCCAAATTTACCCGAATTCACTTTTAGGGGCACATTACATGACTCCAAAATGGAGTGCATTTCAGTGTTGCAAGCTTAGAGATTAGTTAATCAGGGATGTGATTCATACATAGCATTTGTTCGGGAGATATCCGATCATGAGCCTATGGCACAAGACATCAGAGTAGTATCAGACTACCTAGATGTGTTTCCTAATGAGCTACCAGGATTACCTCCTGAGAGAGAGATCGAGTTCGAGATCACATTGCTACCAGACACACAGTCGACCTCGATGGCATCATACCGCATGGCATCAGCTGAGATAAGAGAGATGATGGTACAGTTGCAGGAGTTACTTGACTTGGGATTCGTGAGGCCGAGCACTTCACCTTGGGGTGCTCCGGTTCTATTTGTCAGGAAGAAGGATGGGTCCATGAGATTATGCATTGATTATCAGCAGCTAAACAAGAGAACGGTGAAGAATCGTTATCCGTTGTCGCGCATTGATGATTTGTTCGACCAGCTTCAGGGATCTTCGGTGTTCTCGAAGATCGAACTTTAATCAGGCTATCATCGGCTGAGGATTCCAGAGGTAGACATTCCGAAGACCGCTTTCAGAACTCATAATGGACACTACAAGTTTGTGATGATGTTGTTTGGGCTCACCAATGCACCTGCAGCATTCATGGATATGATGAACAGGATTTTCCCTCCATACTTGGACATGTTTGGGGTGGTATTCATTGACGATGTGCTAATATACTCTCGGAATGAATGTGATCATGCGAACGATTTACGGATTGTCTTGGATACATTGTGGGAGCACAAGCTATATGCCAAGTTAAGCAAGTGTGAGTTCTAGTTATCCTAGGTCTCATTTCTTGGGCATGTCATTTTTGGAGTAGGTATCGCAGTTGATCCTACGAAGATCGATGCAGTTATGTCTTGGGAGCAGCCCAAGACAGTTACTCAGATTCGGAGCTTCCTTGGGTTAGCGGGCTATTGCAGATGCTTTGTCAGCGGATTTTCTCGAGTTATTAGTCCTCTGACACGGTTGATGCAGAAGGGAGTTCCATTTTATTTGGGATGATTCATGTGGGCAGGCCTTCTGGACACTGAAGGAGAGGTTGATGGCAGCGCCCATTCTTGCACTTCCATCAGGCACGCAAGATTATGTTGTATATACAGATGCCTCGAGAGAAGGACTAGGAGCAATATTGATGCAGAGCAGTCATGTGATTGCATACGCATCACGACAGTTTAGGTCGCATGAGCGGAATTACCCCCACCCATGACTTGGAATTGGCGGCAGTTGTCTTCGCTTTGAAGATCTAGCGTTACTATTTATATGGGGTGAATTTTGAGATTTTCACAGAACACAAGAGCCTGAAGTATATCTTTGATCAGAAGGAGCTGAACATGAGACAGCCAGGTGGCTTGAGCTACTGAAGGATTACGATTGCACGATCTCTTACCATCCCAGTAAGAGAAACGTGGTGGCTGATGCGCTTAGCAGGAGAGCTCATGCTGATGGTACGGCGAACTGGCTATATACATGGTATACGCTTGCAGCTTTAACCGATTGGCATCCTCATGAGAGTGCATCCATTTCTATTTTTGTGCCTCAACGATTCAGCAGTTTGTGGGATCGCATCGTCGAAGGCCAGAAGACAGATCCTTGGATTCGAGATCGATATATGCGTGCCATCAAAGATGAGATTGATGATTTTGTGATAACAGAGTCCATTTTATGGAAGGTATGTCGGGTCGTTATACCCGACGACGAGCAGTTGCGCATAGATATTCTTGATGAGGCACACAGTTCACGATTATCTATTCATCCGAGCAGCACCAAGATGTATCGTGATCTGCGTCGACATTTCTGGTGGGATGAAATGAAGCACGATGTGGCGCAACATGTTAGCAGATGCATGACCTGTCAGATGGTCAAGGTCGAGCACAGGAGACCACCAAGATAACTGCAGTCTCTTTCCATTCCCGAGTGGAAGTCGGAGAGTATCTCTATGGATTTTGTCACTGAATTGTCGAAGACACCAGGTGGCCATGATTCTATTTGGGTTGTTGTTGACAGGTTGACCAAGTCAGCTCGTTTCATACATGTCAGCATGATATGTACACCATCCAGATTGGTCAGGCTATATGTGAAGAATATCATTAGACTTCATGGTATACCACGCAAGGTGGTGTCTGACAGAGACTCGAGATTACGTCGCATTACTGGCAGCAGTTCATGTCAGCACTATAGACAGAGCTGAAGATGAGTTCTGCATATCATCCGCAGACTGACGGACAGAGTGAGCGCACCATTCAGACGCATGAGGATTTATTCGCGCATGCACTTTGGAGTGGAAAGGGCCCTGTAAGGATCATCTACCAATGGTTGAATTCACGTACAACATCAGTTATCATTCCAATATCGGCATGACACCATTCGAAGCCCTATACGAACGGAGATGCCTCATACCTCTCAGTTGGCGTGAGGTAGGTGATCATGCTCTCTATTCTGTAGATCTCTTGGAGGAGACTGCGAGAAGTGTTGATTTTGTGAGACGAAGGCTTCTGACGGCGCAGAGCCACCAGAAGAGCTGTGTAGATCGTCGGAGGAGAGATTTGAAGTTCAAGGTATTCAATCCTCTTCTCTTACTTCTTCTGCAAACATAACTTAATCTGAACACATTCATGTAATTGCAGGTGGAAGATTGGGTATTTCTCCGTGTATCTCCCATGAAGGGAATTCAGAGATTTGGCATTCGTGGCAAGTTTGCACCATGATATGTTGGTCCATTTGAGATTCTAGCTAGAGTGGGGAAGGTGGCCTACCGAGTAACCCTTCCTCCACATCTCTCAGGCATCCATGACGTTTTTCATGTATCCAATCCGAGGAAGTATGTACATGACCCTCGACACATCATTAGCTACGAGAATCTTGACGTGGAGCCAGACTTGACATATGAGGAGAGGTCAGTGCAGATCCTAGATAGAGTTGTGAAGAAGCTTCGCAAAAAGGAGATTCCATTGGTCAAGGTGTTGTGGCACCGACATAGCGTCGAAGAAGTGACATGGGAGACCGAATAGGGATGATTATCGGGTCGGGCGGGTCGGGCTGGACCTTAGCCCGAACCCGAGCCCGTTAATATTATCGGGTTTCGGGTCGGGCTTCGGCCCGTTAATTTTTGGATGGGCCAGCCCAAACCCGAACCCGGTCCGATGTTAAACGGGCCGAGTTCGGATCGGGTTGGCCCAATAATTTTAAAAAAAAAAAGAAGATATTGTGGCCCTGTGGGAGGTGGGAAGCGGCGGTGCCGCGGTGGGAAGGGGGCTGGGTTGGGAGCCTGGGAAGGGGGAAAGCCGGAATGGGGTCGCTTCGGGGGCAGGGCGGTGTCGGGACGCGACGGGAAGTGGGAGTGGGAAGGGGCGGTGCACCGTGCACAGTGCACTGGGCGAGCCGACGAGGCCCGGGCGAGGTGTCTGCCTCCGGAGTCCGGCTCCAGCTGGAGTGGAGAGTGGCTGGGGAGTGGGGCCTGGGGGCGACGAGGCTGGGCCGCTGGAGTGGGGTTGCTGCCTGGGTGGGTGGAGCGGCGGCTAGGAAGTGGGAAGAAGAGGAGATAGGGTTTTGGGGCGTGGGGTGCGGGTGTTCTGTGTTCGTACTATTCAGGGACTCGGGTGTGAGGGTGTCGGGTCGGGCGGCTGCGAGCGGGATGGGGCTTGGGGGGAGGGGGGGCGGGGGGGATGGTTGGGGGTCGGGCCGGGTTGGGCCCGTTGGCGGGTCGGGCCAGGCTACTGGGTCAGGCCTCGGGCTGGGTTCTACGCAGCCCGAGGCCAGCCCATTTGTATAATGGGCAGTTTTTTTGGGCCCAAGCCCGACCCGACATTAAACGGGTTCGGGTCAGGTCTATCGGGCCGAGTTGCGGGCCGGGTCGGGCTGGCTCGGCCCAATGCTCATCCCTAAAACCGAAGCCGACATGCGGGAACGATACCCACAGCTTTTCTCAGGTGATCATTAAAACAAGCATATTCAATTATTTATATATAATATATATGGCTTGTTTTCCCTTTGAGGTTTCTATGGGTTCAAAACCTTTTGAGATTTTTATGACCATATGAAATCAAAACGAAACACCTTACGATCTTGACTCGAGTCTCGAGGATGAAACTCCCTCTGAGGTTTTTATATTTGTAACATCCGGTACGAAATAAACCCGAACCCAACCCGGTTTGAGTCCGATTAATTGAATAAAGTTGTTGGTCAATGGTAAATAACTTAAATCGATCAATTGATCGTGAATCAAAAGCCGTTCAATCAAAATCGACCAAAAGTCGATCGCACCGTAATGCGTGCTGCGGAAAAGCCGTGACGCAAATTTGAAAACCGCAAAACAAACCGAGATCATTAAATCTGATTCGACAAAATAAGACCAACGGAATCGATCCTTCGTCAAACGGATGCCGTTTGATATTTTAAAATCATGAAATTTAAAAATAAATCGAAACTGTATCTCGAGAAATTCAGGGATCCAGACCCGATAGAAAGTAACTCAATATTATACTCATATTAATCGTCATTTAGAGACGGTCGAAATGAGCCATTGTGCGTCGAAATCGGAGGCTCGACACGATTACAGATGACTTTAAAATGGGAGAGAATTGAAAAAAATAAAATATATAAAAATAAAAAAAATATTTTACTGTCTGCTAGTGCAGACTGTAGCAGCACCGTTGGTTTTTTTTGTTTTGTTCTCTTTCCACTTGACTTTTGTTCCCATTCCATTTGGCAACCTATCAAAGCCTTTTCATGTCTATATAATTCCACTTCCACCCTTCTATTTCTCCATCATTTCCACCGAGAGAGAGAGAGAGAGCTATTGGTGCTCCCTTTTTCTACTGTTGGAGATCTCAGGTGCCGGAAGCTTGAAGGATGCTTGAAGCCCCTGCAAGTTGGCCACAGCTGCTGCTATTTCAGCAGCCAGTTGCTGCTGATTGGAGGGTCCCTTGAAGCTTCCATTTCAGTCATTTTCCCCTCGTAAAGTTGTTGCATGCAAGATCCATTCTTCTCCAAAATTTGATCCAATTATGTATAATCTCTAGCAACTCCTCTTGCTGCCATTAATGATCTTGTTCAAGCCAATTTTTCCCTTGATTGTTGCTTCCATTTTTTATTAAATTTTACATTGTGTAATTTGCACAGTGTATAAGTTATACTAAAATTTTGAAAAGTCCAAAAAAGAACACAAAGCCAAAATGATGTACAACATACCTGCAGCATAAATCGCTAGCAATGTTTTACAAAAGCATGGTTATAAAAGCATGAAGACAAATGAAATATTCTGTTGTTCTCTAAAGGCAATATAGCATGAGAAATCATGGAAACATGGCTCATTTCAGGATAAAGACATATCTACGATGCTTACAAGACTACAGAATAGCTATCGTTGACCACGTAAAGAGTTTTTAACAACAGTATGCTTTAGATGTTCATGAATTCCAGATTTTAACGGATTATTGGTATCTACATGCATTACAATTGCAATTCTAACCCTGAGAATGTAGAGACCCTTTTTATTGATCCAACTAAGACCTTCCAGAATTAAAATATTTCACTTTTACAATCCATCCTTACCGTTCTTCCAATTTGTTATGAATTTTTTTCCAAATACGAATTCTCAAAACTTGCTACAAGTTGTTGTCTAGCATTGCCTTCATGAATTTGCAAGAAAGTATGCTAGTATGTTGCTTCTCAAATAGAAAAGAGCTTAGTGGTTGTCTAGAAACCCATTCACAATGTTTATTTTAGAAAGATTGGTTTCAACAAGACTTGAAACGCTTTAGCTTTAGTTTTGAAAGACTGGGGTTTTCTAAATGAATAAGTTTTCCTTCTCAAGACTTGGAAAAAAATGAAAATAAACTAGACCACTGCATGCAAATTTTCTAATTGTACCAACAATGATCCTTCATGAGAAAGTATAATTTTGGGTAAATTACAATTTGGATCCCCATCTATGAGTCCGATCCCAGAATGGGTCCCGATCTTTAAATTGTAACGATTCAGGTCCCAGATCCATTAATGTAAGGAACTTTTTGGGGCTAATGACAAGTATGTCCTTGTTTAAAAGTTGGAACTCAACCCCCATTCTCTTCCCAACAAGGGCATATTCGTCATGAACCCCAAAAATTCTATTTTCCAAATGGTCCTGGGACCCTAATCGTTACAATTTAAAGATCGGAACCCATTCTGGGATCTGACCCATAGATGGGGACCCAAATTGTAATTTACCCTATAATTTTTGCATCTTCAGCAAGACCATACACTATAAACCAGCCCTTGTTTGAATACAATATTGGTCATGTCATACCGATAATCATAATCATAATAATCCCCACATATATTTTATTGTATTAAGAGTTGAATTTTCTTAACCTTTATCAAATGCTCAACTAGACCAAGCATAGTTGTTTAACCTATATTAAGCTAGTTTCCCTTTAACAGACTCTTACCCACATTAACAATCGTTGGTCAATATAACATCGATGATGGTACGAATATGATGATAAAACAGTGATGACAATTAATTATGCCAGTCACGGTGACCCTTACACTAGACTGTGCGAGGGTGCGGTGACCCTCAACTGGGTGAGAGATAGGAAGCTCAGTTAGGGCAGCGGCCGCTTAGTGCGCGGGTCTAGGATCTCAATCCTTTTCATTGTTCTTACACGAGCTCGTAGTGTTTTTACACCTCGTTGGGATCCCGACTTTTGACCAGCTCCGCTGACCCTTGTTTTAGGACACCAATGCGGGGAATCCTCGATTTTATTTTTCCGTACAAGCTCGTTTGCATGTACTAGTCGGGTCGATTTCTAGAGTGACTTTTCCGGAGAGTCTCTCTCACCCGTCTCTGGGGCGTAGTTTTGGAGTGTAGACCTTTCCCTCTATTGAACCGCACTTCAAATAAGAGGGCGAGACGGAAGAGTCTCTTAGGAGACTTCCTCACCGCTTGAGTTTTGTTACTTTCCGCCAACAGACTTGGTGATGCTGCATATGAATCCTCTATGACCCCATTTGAATCATCTAGGACTACATCTGAGTCAGTTGCAGTTGAAATTGGAAGAGTTACAGTTGAACTTGGTGAAGCATATTTGATCTTGTCTAGGAGATAAAGTCAATTATAAGTTGGTTAGAGTTTATTATAATTAAGTTTTTTTTGAAATTAAAATACAGGTGAAGCCCCAATGGGGTTTACCTCAACGATTCACTGATGAAGTTTAATAGTTACAGAAGAAGATAGGGGGAAGTTTGAAGGAAAAGAACATCAAAAGCACATCCCAGAAAGAACGAAAGTTTCTGCTTCTCAATCCAAAATCTTAGATTGTTCCCCTTGCTATTCTTCTAAAATGGCTGATGACGTTTTCAGTGTAGAATCGCTGACCCTTGAAGATGTTGTCATTTCGCGCGCACCAGATCGCCCATAAGAGTAGGTATGCCTGAGAAATATCGTCCTGGGAGTTATTCTTCTGAAATTTCTGGGATTATAATTAAGTTAGTAGACGTGTTGGGAACATAGTTAGGATGCATTATACAACATCGCATGCCTACGAAGGCACCCCAACCCTAAGGCCCCTTTTAGGCCTTAGAATCATAGTGTGAGGTCACACACAAACCAAGACCACAGACTATCTACTAGACTTGAAAAATTAGACCAAACCATACATTAGATCTGAATCTCACCTTTTCCATCATCAAAATCCATAAACATGATCTTTAAATAATATGAGAATAATATACGTATACATATGAGTCGTCAATTAATAAATGAATAATCATATATATATAAAAGGCTAAGGGGCAATGGAAGAGTCACACATATGAATCATTAACTACTTTATAAGAATACAACATATTAAAGGAAATGGGTAAAATTTGGGGTATTCTTTCAAGGTAGCTTGAAAACCTTTTTCTGCGCAGGTAGTGGTAGATTTTAAATTCATAAATGCATGTCTACTTGTTTCTTTTGTAACCACTTTAAATGCTTGCTTATTTTAATAATATGACATATGGGAAGTACCAACGCCCGTTGACGCCTCTTCTTCATTTCATGTGTGGCAGGCAAGCAACCTGCATCTCAGTAGCTGTAGATGATTACTGGCATTCGGGTTTATACTAGACGGTACAGTTTCCTTTGTTGTAGTTTTTGTTTAGCTCATATTGTAAATGTTTTCTTTCTCTTATGTATATATTTTGGGATATATGTATACAGTGCCACCTCTTTTGTACAAGTATAAATTATGAAAATTAATGAAATGAAATTCTGGTGGCGTAATCTTCATTGGTTCCGTGGTTATGAGGGTGGAATGCGAATGTCATGGCAGAAATGCGACTCCTTTGATTTTAATAACTTAATGCGATCACTTGTGAATGTAATAGTGCGAATGTGGCGTAAACGAGTGCCCGGATCCGAGGGTGTCACAATTCTGTCCTGCAGGAGATGTTTTGGAGAGTTTTGGAGAAGAGACAAGTACATGTACTATACATTAACCTCATAAAAGATATGTACGATAGGGCTTCATATTATGTAAGGATATAATCTAGGAAGACTAACTATTTTGACATCAACATTAGTCAGCATCAAGGTTCAGCTTTGAGTCCATTCCTTTTTACTTTGATTATGGACGAGTTGACAAGACACGTTCAGGATGAGATACATTGGTGTATATTATTCGCTGATGATATTGTATTGATTGATGAGACTAGAGATGGAGTAAATGAGAACCTTGAGGTCTGGAGACATGCAATGGAGACTAAAGGATTTCGTATGAGTAGGGTTAACACTGAATATGTAGAGTGCACTTTTGAAGGAAGTGTTAGAAAATGAAGAATGCGGAAGAGTAATCATAGATAAAGAATAAACAAGAAAGAACACCAGAATTTTACGTGGAACCCTACTCCCTAAGGAGCGGGATGAAACCGCGGGAGAAGGCCTCAAAGGATCGTATGTTCTATTGAACTTTCTCTCATCTGATACAATGGGTATAGAGCTTCTTATATATCCCCCACTGACCCTCCAAGTCTCACAGATAGTAGATGTGGGACTAAATCATAAGATGTGGTGATTGGACCCTAGAGGGATCCAATTACCCATCTATACAAGAGTGACGCATATACTCCAACACTCCAAGTCTCACAGATAGTAGATGTGGGACTAAACCATACAATGCTCAGCTTGGACACATATAAAGAAATCACTCAAACTCACAATACAAGACCCTATGGACAATATCAACTCAATGCACACAATGTCAGTTGTTGTCGAGGACGTTACTTCTCATGTCGTGCAGGTGAGGAGGAACAAACAGGCTGGAGTGTGAGTCGAACCGGGTCTCCTCGTCGGAGAACGTGTACTTTGTACTGCGCCTGTCAGAGTCACTGAAACTGAAGGAGTATCCTCGTCGGAGTACTCTGACCCACCACATGTAGAAGACTGAATCATGTGCACAACTGCTCCATCTCTGAAGGGTCGAACAGAAAAATCCATGAAAACAACCTCGTCGGAGTCCACAATCGCTGGAGAATGGAGTCTGGAAGTCTCCTCGTCGAAGAACTGGGTCTCTCCCATACTGGCTCAAAGAATGGGAACTCTACTTTGGAGTCCCTATGAAACAACATGAAAACTCTAAGCCCACAATGGCATAGAGAATGGGATATCTACTTTGGAGTCCCTATAGATCACATGAAAACTCTTAAACCAAACACAAAGATGGGGACCACAAAACTAATGATTGCAAATATGTGCACATCATACTGAAGACTCAGAACCAATCTGAATGTCAAGTCTGAATCTGAAAATCTGTAGAGTTGGAAATCTGGCTGGCCTAGAATCTGGAGAATATGAAAATATGACCCAGTATCTGCACTGGAGAATCTGAATATGAGCCACAGAACACTACACAACACTCCCCCTTTCTCCCATACTTGCCAGAAAAACAATGGCATCGACAAAGTTGGGAGAAGACGGGAAAAGATGGGGAGAAGAAAAAGTAATAAATCATGTAATTGGATCTCAATTCTTCCTTTTTCGACTTTTCTTGCAATTTTTTTCCAATCATTTTCAATTTTTTCCCGGCTATTTTAAGCCGTACTTTTCACATTTTTTCATACAATTTTTTTTACGATCACCTTTTTTCCCGCGTACAGTTTTTTTCGTACGCACTTTTTTTTCCAAAATAAATCCTCCCCTTTTCCTTTCTTTCCTTTTTTTGAAAGAAGGCCCAAATAGGGCCTAAAAAATAAAACTATTCTCTCTCTCTCTTGTTTTTTCTCTAACTTTAAACCCACTTAAGAGTACAATGCGTCCCCTTTTTTAATAAAGACGAAGCAGTTGTTTGAGCCCAAAAACAAATAATACCCTCTCACCATGGGTATTGGGCCCCTCCATCGTTTCAAGGGTTCCCCTTTGGGGAAACATCTCCTAGAGTACTGCCATTGCCGATCGCCTGGAGAAGAATGGGGAGTGGCACCGTCGCCTGTTGAAGTAGCATCGTCGGAGAGGGGGGATGGCTGAAGTTGTGGAGGGCTGATCAGGTCCCTTTATGGAGGGCTGAAGTTGAAGGCGGAGTAGCATCGTCGCCTAGAGGGGATTCGGCCTGAGCCGCTTGGAGGGGCCTCTGCCAGGATGGGTCGCGGCCTTCACAGCCTGGAGCGGCTTCTATGTAGGATCACCACCGCCTGCAGGAGTCGTGCGTGGATGACGCACTTGCGGGGATTGATAAGAGGGACTTTGGTGATCTGAAGTGACTTTGGTGGTAGATTTAATCACTCGTACCTCTGCTTCAGGGTTCAAAAAACCAAGGACGGTATCTCGTCAGGGAGTATTGCGTGGATTTAGGGTTTCAACAGGGAAACCCTTGCCCTGACATGTCGTTGAATCAGAATTGTGGGAGATGAATTAGGATGTCGGGAAACCTAAATAAATCTCGAACTTGTTTGGATTGCAGAACTTGTGCATAAAACACACGATAATCCTTGAAATCATTGGAACAAAAATATGGCCTTGGCGATGACGATGAGAACTCGTGCAACACGGAATTTGACAAAAAACAAGGTCATGACGTGATATAAGCTTCAAAATGTAATCAACAATAAATCTTCAAAAACTGACTTAGAATCGAACTTGCTTGTTGGAGCAGAATTAGGGTTTTTGAAAAACTCTAGAATTTTCTCGAACTTAAACAATCTCGAACATGAACATAATAATCTTCAGGTACCAATCCAAAATCGTACCTGCTCGGATATCTTGTTAGAAAATGAAGGATATGGAATGGTAATCAGAGATAAAGAATAAATAAGAAAGAACACCAGGATTTTACGTGGAACCCTACTCCCTAAGGAGGGGAATGAAACCATGGGAGAAGGTTTCAAAAGGTTGTATGTTCTATTAAACTTTCTCTCATTTAATACAATGGGTATGGGGCTTCTTATATAGCCCCTACTGACCCTCCAAGTCCCACATATAGTAAATGAGGGACTAACCACTGGATGTGGTAATTGAAGCCTGGAGGGATCCAATTACTCATCTAAACAAGAGTGACGCATATACTACAACAGGAAGCAATAGTGAAGGAGTCGAAGAGAAGATTTGTGAAAATAACATTCAGAAGAGAGATTCTTTTAGATACTTGAGACCTATTTTGCAACATGATGGGGAACCTGATGTAGATGTTACTAATAGAATAAATGCATACTATTCTCTGTGATAAGAAAATTCCTTTGAAAATCAAAGTTTTACAAATCAGTCGTGAAACCTGTTATGCTCTATGGATATGAATGTTGGCCTGTGAACCATAGACATGTGTAGAGAATGGCAGTAGCAGAAATGAAAATGCGAAGGTCGATGTGTGGACATACAATTAAAGATCGGATTCGGAATGATCCAATCAGAAGGAAAGTTGATATAGCTTCGATCGAGGATAAGATGCGAGAAAATCGCTTAAGGTGATTTGACCATTTTCTAAGGAGGTCAGCTAATGCACCAATCAGGAGATGCGGGTCTTGGGATGTTGAGCCGGCTAAGAGAGGGTGATGAAGGCCTAAGAAGTGTTGAAATGGGATTATACAAAGGGATCTTAGTTTTTTGAATCTAAGCTCGAGAATGACCCAAGATAGATCTGAATGGAGGCAAAGAATCCATGTAATCGACCCTACTTAAGGTGGAAAAAGCTTTATCGGTATTGTTATATATCTTAATATAATTTGCCTATATATAGAGTTAGATAGATATTAACATAAATATATGATACACATTTATTTATAACTAATAAGCTAATGTATATTATGAAGAAAGTAAATTAGCGAATGATTTAGGGATTTTTACACCTATAACCCTAAGTAATTTTGCAATTATAATCATAACCCCGCATAATCGTGAATTACACGAGAAACCATGGATAGTCCCTCCGTCTCACACCTATAACCTATAGGGTGTGTTTGGATAGTGGGTTTAGGTGGGTTAAACTGGTTGCAGGTAACCCATTTTTGGGTTTTGGTGTTTGGATAGAGGGTTAAACTGGGGGTGGGTTAGAAGTGGGTTTGGGGTGATATGATTGTATTGGAGTTTGAAAAAGTGAGTAGTTATTGTGATGTGATTGTATTGGAGTTTGAAAAAGTGAGTAGAAGTGGAGTAGTTTATATTTTTTATATGATATGATGGTATAATATATTATTTTTTGATAGGATTGATGATGTAAAATTTATTTATTTAATTTTTTAAAAAAGGAATAATGTGGGGCCCACGTGGAGGGAGAAAATATGGGGTACGGCACCATAGTCAATCCAATGGCTATTAAAAAATCAAAAAAAATAAAAAAACCTTCCAAGCCCACAGCCCCCCTCCCTCCAGGTGATCGCCGCCTCCCCACCTCAGTCCCCCCATAGCTACCATCGCCTCACCCCTCCAGGCCCG
Source organism: Ottelia alismoides (assembly GCA_037367405.1). NCBI lineage: Eukaryota > Viridiplantae > Streptophyta > Magnoliopsida > Alismatales > Hydrocharitaceae > Ottelia > Ottelia alismoides. The sequence goes on along the minus strand of JAZKJV010004827.1, from coordinate 73,674 downwards.
TCCCGCCCCCCCCCCCCCGGAGAGCATCGACTAGGGGACCCTTGTCAACAGCTTTACCCATTTGACTAGAGCTACGTGGCTCTACTAGAGAGCTTTTATAGAAAAGGCTCCTGGCAGGCTCGACAGAGCTAGAGGAGGCCTTCGGCGAGGGGAGGTTGCATCGGCTTCCCAGGGAGGTGGCTTCTCTGCTTGGGTGGAGGGTGGGCGAAAGTCGAGGCTGCCATGAGACGGGGGGAGGTTTGGCTGCCATGAGGCAGGGTCGAGCCTGGGTCGCGGTCTGGGCTGCCAGGAGGTGTGGACGGGGGAGGTCTGGGCTACCCAAAGAGGCGGGGTCGGGCCTGGGTTGAGCGAGGGGGGGGAGGGGGGAGGGGGGGAGGGGGGCTTTCTCCACCTAGGCTGGAGGGTGGACGGGGGAGGTCTGGGTTGTCAGGAGGTGGGGGCAGGGGAGGTGTGGGCTACCCAGGAGGCGGGGTCGGGCCTGGCGAGGGGGGGGGGGGCTGGGCGGGGGCCGGCTTGGGCTGCCCAGGAGGAGGTGGGCGGGGATCGGGCTTGGTGTCTTCTCTGCCTGGGCTGGAGGGTGGGCGGGGGATGTCGGGGGCCAGTCTGGGTTGCCCAGGAGGCGGGGTCGAGCTTGGGTGTTCAGCTGGGGGGGAGGGGGGGCTTCTCTGCCTGGGCTGGAGGGTGGGCATGGGGTCGGACCTGGGCTACCCAGGAGGAGGTGGGGGGGGAGGTCGGGGATGGCCGGCTCGACGGGGACTGCCATGGCAGAAGGGTGGGCAGGGCTCCTCCAAGAACCTGGTGACAAAATAGCCTTATGATTGTTTTATTAGATTTTTTATACTAATGCCATATTTTATAAATGTGGTATGGTTTTAAGGGTAAAACTGGCAACATGTAACTTTTTCCGTGAGAGTTAACGGATAAAATAGATGGCAATTAACACAGGGTTATGTCATGTAAGAGTTGAGCATTTTTCAGGGTCATGGGTGTAATTCGCGATTTCGCGGGGTTATGAATGTATTTGTGAAATTACTCATGGCTATAGGTGTAAAAATCCCAATGATTTATTGCATGCACTAGGATATATATAGAAGAATCTTTAGAAGTGAAAGGAGGTTGCCATGTCGGGCTACATAGATGCCCTATTGGGCTTACATATAAAAGGAAATGAAATGCTATTATAATACTATAAAAACATTATTACTCTAACGCTAGGGCATAAATATCTATCATGTTTATCTTGGATAAACACTTATGCAATGGTCCTCCAGCAAGAACTTTAGTGAATATGTCAAACATATAGCTTTCAAAAAAAAATATGTCACACATATGTTTTGAAGAACTCGCGTGAGATGTAGAAATGAAGCCTTCTTAGATCATGTCCCTATTTTAATGCCAATTGACCTCAATGTGCTTAGTTTGCTCATGGAATGCAAGGTTATTGGCAATGAATAATGCTGTCAGGTTGTCACGTATAAGTTGCATAGGACGAGGCACCTCCATAGATAGGTCAGTCGAGATGCACTTAACCCACATCATCTCAGTGCTAACCTGAGCCATGCCCATGTACTCGGATTCTGCACTCGATCTAGACACCACTATTTGCTTCTTGCTCGTCTAAGAGATTAGAAAGCCACTGATGAAAACAACAAAACCAATGATTAAATTTTTGTCCTTTAGGACAGCGAGCATGGCATGCATCTACACAACCTGTTTTGGCAAGGGATGTCCCCATGTTAAAGAGCACACCCATACCTAGTTAGGACTTCCAGTACCTAAGGATCATCGTGACTACATTAATGTGTGCATGACGTGGTTGCTCTATTGTTACATAAGGAGTTTCCCAACAAGCTCTCTTTACCTCCTCTTGTTGACTTCCTCTATGTCATCATCAAAGAGTTTTATTTTGGGATCCATGGGAATAGTGGTAGGTCTGCAGTCTACCATCCCGGTTTTGAAAGAAGATCAATCATGTACTTTTTATTCATTAGAAACCCTTTGTGATTTTTAACAAACTCTCAGCCAAGTAAGTATCGAAGATCCCTAAGATCCTCGATAATGAACCTATCCCCAAGGAATTATTATGTCTAATCAATACCTTGCATGTCATTCTCTGTAGTAAATATATCACAGCGTACACCAGAATGATGGCAATATCTCTCGGTATCCTATGCAAAATTAGTGAACGGTCGGTAGTAGATTTAGTGAAGCGTTGTTTCTCTATCATGTCTGAGATCTTCTAGAACTGTGATCTTGGATTTTTCTTCACGGCCATAAATAGTCTTATGGAATATGTATATCTTTTAACACTCTCCCTCAACAGCAAACCCAAGTAGTTGTATATGCAATTCCTCATACAAGTCTCCATATAGAAATATGTTCTTGACATCCAGTTGAAACTACAGCCCCTCTTTGGTAACTACATCAAAGAGAAGAATCAGAAGGGTAGAATGGCGTGCCGCAAAAGAGAAGTTGTCTCGATAGTCCACACCATATGTCTAAGTGAATCCTTTTACCACCAGTCGGCCCTTATAGTGATCCATGTTACCATCTGCTCGATGCTTTACTTTGAATACCCACTTGCTTGCACCCAACTATAAATGCACCAGTGGTGACAATGACAAAGGGTCCAAGTGCCTCGGGACTATTATGTTGCCATCTCCTCTTCCCAACCAATCGCTATTGGAACTCTTGTAATACCTCCTGAAGTGTGCATTGGAAGGTAACAACCGATAATCCCAACTTAAACTTGTAGTCATTTGAGAGATAAGCAAGAGAGATGGTTGGAGAGAAGATATGTGGCATATGTACATCGATGTTTTCGAAGAGCAATGTGTTAAGTGAGATCCTCGGAGAAATCGTATTGTCCATCTTGTTGAATTGTAGCACTTCAGCTGAGCTATATCACCCTTCTGTACAGTATCACCTTGCCAAGCAAAAACATCAATTGTGTCCTTAGCAGAAAACAAGCATTTAGTGTTCATTTGGGGTATATATTGGATGACAAGAACGCATAGGATAGGGGGTATACACATGGGAAAGTCTCAACCTAGATAAGAGGAGACGAAGCAGTAAGAGGTGATGGTAAGTAAACCTACATGTCTGACTTAGAAGATGTCATCCAGTCTCCTATGGGAGAGAAAATTCATGTAAGCACCGCAAGCGGTCGCATTATCCCTGAAGCGAAGACGTGCCCAAACAACTCCAAAATCAACCGCTTCGCTTCCAACAAAATAATCTCCTGGGGTGCAGTAAGGTTGCACATACAAACTAAGGCGAATTCCGAAGGAACCACATCCCCAGCATATTCCTCTGGGAAAAAATGCATGGGGATCTTCCCGACGCTCTCCATTACCTTGGCACAAGAGACCGCGCAAGCAACAAGAACATGAAAGTGCTCATCCAACACCGCAGAAGGCGTATCGTGCTTCGCTCAGCCCTTTGGGCGGGAACCACCCACAGTCGTTAAACCTTACAAACCTTGAATCCTTCCTTTCTTAGCCACATTCGCCACACTTAAAGCACCATAAGTCCAGAACCTGAGGCGCTGCAGGCCTACGTCACAATGCACGACGATAAGCCAATTCAAAATAACGGGAAGCATCCTTCGGCCACAATTTGGTGGCATCTTCAGCTTTAGCCGTTAGGTCAAGCAAGTCTCCATCCCGAGAAGGGACAACAACAAACCTAGCAAGCCTTGCAAGACACAGCAGGCCCAACCACAACATGACTCTAAGCCTTGCACTCCCTCCAGAATCCATATCATCACACCCGTCATCCCCAAACCCCAGAAGATGGACGCTAACAGCACAAACAAGTGATCATTGCCATGTGCAGGAGCACAATAGAGAAACTAAGGTGTCGCAAAACCACCGATGGTGGCTAGCGATGGTGCAGTCCCCCATCAGGTGCCCACACGTCACCCCAGTGAGGCCGCAGGCCTGCAACATAGAGCCAACACGTATCGTGGAGGCCTAACATCATGGAGAAGATTCGCAGGCTAGCGCATGGCCCTCGAGAAGCCCTCTTGCCTCACTCTTCCCAATCGGGAGCCCCCTCTCATGCCCTCTCTCACTCCCTCTTCCTTTCTCCCTCTCACGCCTTCTTTCCCACTCTCACCCTCTCTCTCGCATATCACTTTTTCACCAATCGGGCTACAACTAACATAGTTTGGTTTATTTAAAGTAGGCATGGAAGTTTTAATGCGCGAGGAATAAAAAACATAGATAAATTAATTAAATGCTTGCGGTGCTCAAAAATTTAGACTTGATCGCAATAACAACAACAAAGCTTTTTCCCACAACTAAGTAGGGTCGGCACTTTTTTGCCTCCATTCAGATCTATTTTGGATCATTCTCGGGCTTAAATCCAAATAACCAAAATCCAAAAATTTAGACCGATCCTTTACGAAAATTATCCACTCGATAGACAACCATATATACAAGAAAATAGTGATAATAACTAATAAGTGATGCTTGATCAAACAAGATCAGCATCCATCACAATGAACAATATCAAAATATGGAAGCACTCCAACGATAAGACAATGAAGGAAACAAAGGATGGTAATGTTTACTAATCTGGAAGGCCTCATAGCTCAACCCAAAACTACCAAGGAGACCATGAAACATTCTGTGGAGAATTAAAATGGAAGGGTGGCCTAAATGATTGTGCCATGAGACAGGATACGTGAAAATAGAGGCATGCCAAAAAAATAAATATGGGTATTTAAGTAGTGAGGCCATCCTTCCCATTCAAAATAACAATCGCGGTTCATACTCGAAGTCAAGAGCAACAATTCTAACAGGTATGTCCAAGTAGTAGAGGTTGCCATTGTCCAATGTCGGTGGCTTTTGATTGGTGGCTTGCTGGAGGGGGTTTAGCCAATGGGAGTACCGGCAACAATGGCAAAAAAGCATGTCGCAAAGGTGGAAAACACAAATGACGTAGACAAGAAGGGACAAAACATCGATTTAAGATCATTGCTCCGGTATCATGTCAAGAATAAAACTTCTCTTATTTCTTAACGAGCCCTAGCCGTTCTTTTATGGTATGGAAAAAAATACAAAGGGGTCTAAGAAAAAACGTGAAAATATATAAGGTCCAAAAGTTTTAAAAAAGTAGTTTCTGTTAAATAAAACCACTTTATTCACTGGCAATAGAAATCTCCTTCAAAAATAGTATCTGGAATCTTATGGAAATCTTACAGAAGAATGCCCTTATTTATTCTACGCCATGCATATGTTTCCCATCCATCAGGCAAGGCATCAATAAACTCTCTTGTTAATATCGTGGTACTATTGCGAACCTGGAAAATGGATAATTTAAGTAATCAGGGTCCAAAACTACATGGTACTCTCAATGACTTGTCTTAACTTGATGGTGATTAATAAATTTCAATCAGAGTAAACTGCAACATCCAACAAGGAAAGTATGCTACTAGTTACAACCACAAAACATTGTGATGACATAATGAAGTGACAACCAGAAATTTACCTGCTCCCATGCGGCCACAGCTTCACATATATTAAAATCAAAAGATAGACCTTCAAGTTCACCGGTGTTGGGATCTTTCTGTACAGAAATGATAATTAACATGTATTAATTAAGCGATTAACACAAAAAGAGCTCCTGATTAAGAGAAAGTATTAGAGATATTGTTGGAGTACTTGGTTGTGTGCCTCTTATATTGTAGATGGGTAAATGGATACGTCCATGATCCATTTACCACATCCATGTGTTTAGTCCCACATCTACCAGTGGTGGGGACTTGGAGGCTCTATGGAGGCTATATAAGGAGCCCCAGACCTCCTATATCTATTGAGAAAAGCAATAAACTATCAACCCTTTGAGGCGTTCTCCCGTGGTTTCATCCCGCTCCTTAGGGAGAAGGGTTCCACGTAAAATCTTGGTGTTTCCATGTTTTATCTTTCTAGTTCATGCTCTTTTTATCATTTTCGCTTCCGCATTCCTATTTTCTAACATGGTATCAGAGCGGGTCGATTCTCGAGGATTTATTCTTTGTTTTGATTTGAGATTTAATTATCATGAGGTTCGGTTCCTGTTTCGAATATCGGCATCGAGAAATCTTTAGGGTTCTTGAATATTGGCAAGTACATTCATGTTCAAGGTGCGGTTTAGGGTTTTCTGAAACCCTAACTTCTGCACGATTATAGTTTTGTTGCCGCATAAGCATCTACTCGTCGAAGATTTGTTCCCGAAGCTCCTCTCTCTAGGGCGGTGTTTTCTTTTCACTTCTCCAGACCAACCAGAATGTTCAGACTCTACAGTGATCAGACATTCAGACTGGACGTCAGATTTGTTCCGAATCTTCAGTTTCAGACAAGCGCATGCGTGCGGTCTTTTCAGATATGCACATGTACGCCATCACTTGTCGTGGTCCCCATCATTCTTGTTTTGTCGGCCAGGGTTTTCATGTGATCTATAGGGACTCCATAGTAGAGTATCATTCCTTGTACCATGTTGGCTAGGGTTTTCATGTGGTTCATAGGGACTCCAGAGTAGAGTACCATTCTCTGAACCAGATGGAAGAGACCCAGTTCTCTGACGAGGAGACTTTCAGACTCCATTCTCCAGCAACGGTGGACTTCGACAAGGATTGCACTCCACGGACTTTTCAGTTCGGACCTTTCAGAGATGGAGCAATTGTCCACATGTTGTGGCGGACCAGAGTACTCCGACGAGAAGACTCATTTCAGTTGCAGTGACTCTGACAGCCACAGTATATAGCACATGTTCTCCGACAAGGAGATTCAGTTGACTCACACTCCAACCAGTTCGTCCGCCTCACCTGCACGGCGTGAAGATGATTGTGACTCCACATGAGGTGGTGTTGGTGGAGATAACGGAGGTGGTGGAATAAAAACATCCTCTCCAGAGTCGGAGTTACGCAACCTGTCACTTGTAGGAGAGAAATACATAATAGACTCAAAAAATGTGACATCAGCACTCGCATAATACTTTCTCCTTACATAAACAAAACATCTATACCCTTTTTGAGTACGAGAATAGCCAATGAACACACATTTGACAGCTCTTAGAGAGAGCTTAAAAAAGGATGATTATCTAAAAGCGTTCAAGCAGTCCATATTTTTTTTGAGCAAAAGAAAGGGGGAGCCCTCCCAAGGCGGGAGTCACCACACCAAAACATTCATTAATAAAGTAAATTGTACATCAGTTTGAAACCCAGAAATTGTACAATGCATTACAGTGGGCTACAACATTCTCAGAGTAAAACCGCTGCCCCTTGAAGATTGTGTCATTCCTACCCAGCCAAATAGCCCACAGTGTGGCGAAAGGCTTGGAGACATCATCAGTAGACCCATGACCGACCCGACGAATCGACTGCCAAAACTGATCCGCATGGCCCGGACCTACGTGAGCCCCAAAGACTCCCAAACCTCTGCGGAAGACCTGCAACCAAAGAAGATGTGGTTCACATCCTCCAACTCGTCCTCACATCTGTCACACTTTAGATCCGTCCCCCCCAGCAGCCTGCCTCTTCTCACCTTGTCACAGATACGACCTCTCCTCATACACCAAAGGAAAACCTTAACCCGCGTAGGAATCTTAGCTGCCCAGATCATCTTCACGTCAGCACACAGCTCTTCATCACGCTCCACCAAAGCCGCAGCAACCTTCCGATAGGCCGCCTTCACCGAGAAGCCACCACCAGCCCACTCAAAACGGTCCGGGTTCCCCGACATCTCCCCGACAGGGGGAATGTTAGACAACATCCTCCAAAACTCCTCCAACCTCTGATCCGATAGCTCCGCAAGGAATCTTGGCGCCCATGTCACATCTTCGACGACCTCCGCCACCCGCGCTCCCCTATCAACGGCCAACGCCATCAACCGAGGGAAGCGAGAGGCCAGGGCCCCATCCCTCGTCTAGTCATCCAACCAAAACCGGAAACGGAGCCCATCCCCCAAAACTGGCCGAAGAAGCGGCCGAAGCCCCGGAAGCACGGCACGGATCCCAGTCCAAAGAGAAGACTCATACTGCTTCCTATCTGCCACGAGCTCCCCAATAACACCATAAATCTTTCTCAGCAGCCACAAGACCGGCGAGTCGGACGAACCCCAAATGTGCACCACCTACTTGGCTAACAGAGCTTTGTTCATAGATTCCACATCCCTAACGCCAAGGCCCCCGTCTGCAACAGGAGCAGCCATGTCCTTCCAAGCCACCAGGTGCAACCCCTCTTTGCCTGTCTTCCATCTGACCAGAAAAAGGATCTCATCAAGGTCTCAATCCTCTTCCTAACACCAACAGGCATTAACCTCGTCGAAAAGAAAAAGGTCGGGATGGCCGAAAGAACGTGCTTCAGCAGTGTAAGCTTCCCACCCTTGGACAGAGTGACCGCCTTCCAACCTTCCAGCCGCTCCTCCATTATGCGCAGCACACAATCTCAATCGGACTTCCTCGGCCTGCCCTCAACCAGAGGCAAACCCAGATAGGTTATCGGCATTCTCCCCAATGGGCAGCCAGTCCACTCCGCTAGCATGATGCTCTCCTCGCCACCCAAACCCAAAGGAACAAGGACCCGACTTCTGCCTGTTAATCTGCAACCCAGAGAGGCACCCAAAAATATCCACCAGCATAGCCGCATTGCGGTTCTGCTCCTCCGTCCCTCCCAGGAATACCAGCGTATCATCCGCATACTGCAATACCGGGACAGAGATGTCCCCCATACGGAAGCCCTCACACCAGTTTTCCTCCACTGCCCGCTCAAACAAAACCGCAAGACAATCTGCAACCAACACAAAAAGCAGGGGAGCAAGGGGGCAGCCCTGACGCACCCCCCTCTGCGGCTGGAACCATCCACCCTCAGGCCTCCCATTTATCAGCACCGAGCATGAGCTAGTGGTGACACATCTCTTAACCCACGCAATCGAATCTTCCGGGAAGCCCCTTTTTTGCATAGCTAACCAAAGGAATCTCCAACTGACACAATCATAAGCCTTGGCGTAGTCAATCTTCCAAACTGCCCCCTTTTTGAGACCTCTTCCACTCACGGCAAATCTCCGAAGCTGTCACGATTCCATCCGCCATAGACCGACCCGGAATGAAGGCGGATTGGGCCGGCAAAACCACAGAGGATAGGACCCCTCTAAGTCTGCTTTCCAACACCTTGGCTACAATAAGATAAATGCCATTGGAGATAGATATCGGCCTGTAATCCCCCACCCCCACTAGGTTATCTTTCTTCGGCAGCAAAAAAATGGAAGCCCTGTTAACTTTCTCAAAGCCCAAGTTACCCCCTCTGAACTCAGTGAGAACCTCCAAGATGTTCCCCTTCAGCAGATCCCAGAACTCCCTGTAGAATGAAACGGAGAAGCCATCCGGACCCGGAGCCTCGTCTGGATTCAGCTCCCAAACCGCCTTGCGCACCTCAGCCTCCGTGAATTCGGCCACTAACAAATCAGCCTGAGCTCCACTCAAGGACCTCACACCCCGACCTGACCAACCCCAGCCATCCTCCACCAGCACCCTCCTCGAAGCACTCACAAAATGACCCCGCAAGGCGATACCAATTTCCCTTTCGCCGGAAACTCTTTGGCCCCCTACCTCCAACTCATGCAAGAAGCTCATTCTCCTCCTCCCGGAAGCCACAGAATGGAAGAACCGCGTGTTGGCGTCCCCCTCCCTTAGCCACCTCTGCCTGGCCGTCGGGCCTCTGCCGCCAATGAACCTCCTCTTTTCTGTCCTCCCGAAGCACCGTCTCGAGCCATGCTGCCCTCTCCTCCACCTCCTCCGGAGACAGGCCCCGATCATCATCAAGCCCATCTAACATGCTGATCCCAGCTTTTGCCTCTGCCCTGACGGCCCGACGCCTCCTGGCGACATCCTTCCCATAGCTCAACAGCAACCGCCTCAGTGACTCGAGTTGGCAGCAAACCGCGACACAGCCGAGCCCGCCACCGACACACTACGCCAATGTTCGTGCACCATGTCCCGGAAACCATCCTCCAACAGCCATTTCTTCTCAAAACGAAAGGAGAAACGAGCCAAGCGCTCCTCACCAAAAAACCAAAGAACAGGAGTGTGATCCGATAAAGTCCTCGGAAGAGCCCAAGCCCTCGCCAAAGGGAAGACCTCCCATGCCTCAACCGACATCAGGAACCTGTCGAGTCTGGACCTCGCCCTCACGTTCCTCCAAGTGTACTTGCACCCAGCCGCATCCACAACAGACAAACCCAAAGATCGAACCACCTGCCTCATATCTGTTGATCCAGGATCGTAGCCTCCGCTCCCCCCGGCATGTCATCTGGTAGCAACGTGACATTGAAGTCACCACCGATGATCCAACGCCAGACTCAGGCCCAGCACTCTCCAGATCCCCGGCCAAGTTACCATCCTGTCGCCGACACGGACCATAAACATTAGTAACGAACAGACAGATCCCATCCGCCCTCCGTCGCAGCCGAACAGACAAAGTGAACTGGGAGGCAGACATCCCCAGCAAGTCAAAAGAATCAGATCGCCAACCGTAGAGCAACCCTCCCGACGCCCCCACTGCCCCCTTTTCTGGGGTCCAGCAAGTCGAGCAGTCCATATATAAGGAAGTTGGGGTCAGGGGGAAATAGCTCGTCATGACCAGGAGTAAAATTTTGGAAAAAGGCCACGAACCCAAATCACAGACCGTGGGAGTAAGAGAGAATAGGTCCTTCTCGAGAAACGCAATCAAGAAAGGAACCTTTTCTCCAAGGACAGTGGAAGGCATGTGATTCACTAAGTAGCATGCAGTGAGGACCGCATTACCCCAGCATGAATGAGGAGCTCGACTCTGAATCAAAAGAGTCATCGTGACATCAAGAAGATGACGGTGTTTGCGTTTAGCAACACCATTTTGCTGCGAATTATAAGCACAAGAAGTTTGATGAACAATACCAAGAGATCTAAGAAAGTAAGACAACTGTAAAGTAGAGAATTCCAAGGCATTTTCAGTACGAATAAAGTTTACATTAGCAAAAAAATGTTCCAATAAGAAACGATTTAATGACAGGACCAGCTTCAGACTTATTCTTTAACAGGAAGATCAAAGATAATCTAGAAAAATCATCCATAGCGACCATATAGAACCGATGTCCCTGATGATCGGGAACACTGCTAGGACCCAGGTGACAAAATGAAACAACTCAAACGATTGACTGTTGTGACGACTCTGACGACTCGGAAAAGAAGAACAATGGTGCTTCCCAAGATGACATGCCTCTCACTCTAAGGTGGTATGAGTAAAGATCAGAGGGAGAACATGACACAGCTTTTGTAGAGGAAGGTGTCCAAAGAGAAGATAACACTTGAAAGGAGAAATTGATCCAGAAAGAATGGTAGCAGCACAAGCACGTGGAGGTTAGACCAGTCTGTAAAGTCCTCTCTGCTTATGGCCACATCCAATCACCTTGCCCGTAAGTATGTCCTGAAACACAAGAGAAGATGGGTCAAATATGGCATGGTGATGTAAATATTTTGTAATCTGACTAATGGACAAAAGATTCATCTGAAATGCTGGAGCATGTAAGACATTCTGCAGGCACGTCAAGGGTGCTAGGATAATCTCCCCCTGACCAATAATGGGTAGATGAACTCCATTTGCAATCATCACTGATCTACCAGGAGGGATAGATCTGTACGAACTAAACTGGGCTCGATCCCCACACATATGATGAGATGCTCTGGAGTCCATAATCCAATCAATCAAATCTGAATTGCTACAACTGGTAAGTGCATAAGCAATACCTGAGGAACTCATAGAAGCTCTGGCAGCAGCTGCAACGTCCGAAGATCTTGCAGTTGAGGTGGGCGGTGTGGTCATCATTTCTCTCAATTTAGAGACAATATCTCCCAGCCTCGCATCATGAGAAGGAGCTGGAGTAGTGTCTGTTTGCTCAGCTACATCGGCAGACGCAGAATATCCATGCTTCAGATAGCATGTCTCCTCCGAATGACCTAGACAGTGGCGGTGAGAGCATGGGCCACGCTGATGTCCTCCTCCTTAACCACGAGATCCTTATCCGTGAAATTGAGAAGTACCCCCTCTACTGTGAGAAGCTGTCATCGTAGAGGGAGATTAGGCCATAGTAGTAGACAAAGTAGTGACTCTGTTGCTCAACCTCTTGTAGACCTCCTCCATTGGTGGTATCATCTCTCCAGTAAGCAGTTGAATACGTATTGCATCGTACTCAGAGTGAAGAGATGACAGGAACCTGTCATAGTGGCATTCTGGTATGCATGTTGTTGCTAAGTGCCGGTAGTAATGGGCATAAAGCTATGAAGTCGCTCAAACATGCCTCGGAGATGCGAGAAGTGGGCATGAAGAGGTCGACCATTCTGTTTGGTCGAGAATATGTCATACTGCAACTGGAGGATCTTGCTCTCATTCTTGGCTTGCCCATATGTGTCAGCCATGGAAGGACATATCGGTATTGGTATCGATATCGGTACCATGTCGATACCGATATATCGCCGATATATCGCCGATATATCGACGCCATATCGCCGACATCGGACCGAATCTCGCCTTTTTGCATGTCGATACCCGATATCGGACATATCGGCGATATATTGGTGGCCTGTCGATACCGATATATCGCCGATATATCGGCGATATATCGCGATATGGCCATCCATGGTGTCAGCAAGGATGTCCAGCATGGCCTTGGTTGTGGGTTGATTGACAATGTCGTTGGCAATCTCCGTGGTGAGGGTCATGGAGAGCCAAATCCACGCAAAGGCATCATCTTGCTTCCAAGAAGCATTAGCCTCAGTCTTGTCCATCGACTCAGAATCAGTCAAAATATGCTCCTTGTTATGGTACTGCATAAGGGTGCGAAACTGCATGGACCATAACTCGTAGTTGGTCCCATCCATCTTTAAAACGATGGGAGTCGGGCCCTTTAAGGCACTAGACGATGAAAATACATCACCCTTGTGCTCTGCCAGATAAAAAAAATGAAGAAAATCCGGAATAAAAATGGGGAGTAGACTACTCTGAGCAAGTCTACACACTCATATGAAGGATTGGTTGTACGTGTAGACTCATACAACCATCTTCTTCAACAATTGTTGTAGTCTAGACCGGAAAACGTGATTTATATGTCCGAAATCACAGTTTTCAATCGAAATCAGACTGTATAATACTGTGGACGCAGCCAAACTGCGGTCCACAGGAGGTAGGATGGCCCACAACCCACAGGAGCGGCTACAGCCGACTAGCAGACAACCCGCAAGGCTGCGGCGGGCGGCAAGCAGCCCGCAGACGGCGGCGGACGGCAGGCAATGGCTTGCGGGGGTGCAGGTGGCAACCGACGACCTGCAGAGGTGCAGGCGACAGCCGACGGCGGCAGGGAGGGGGCGGGTGGGGTTAGGGGTTTGGTGAGATACGGGAACCCCGGTCTAGGACCGTTACTCCAATACCATGTTGGAAGAATAGAATTGCATGTCAATATAGAGACTCTAGGGCTCTCTTATATAGGAGAAAAGCCTTAGGTAAATTACATAAGCGGCACATGAAAGAAATAAAAATAAGAAATAAACACAATGAGATACAAATTTCTCAACAGCAATAATTATTAATAATTAAAGCTATCCACCATTTTCTCTATGTGGTTGGACACTCTACTACTTGCACATATACACATTTTGTAGAGTTAAATAAAATAAATTTTAACTTCACACATATTCGCATTGCTTATCTATATTGTTGGTTAATTGTTATTGAATATCAATCGGTTCAGTTACCGCACGCCGTGAGAGCGGTTGATACAATGATTGTCGGATCTGACTTGTCGGACACCGTATGCCCTCCAAGATCGGACTTTGGTACCTCGATATTTTTGCTTCAACACTCAGGTACATTACGACACATTAGCAACAACAAGAATTAGTTCACTACACTTCAAGAGGTTGCACCAGGTTGTAGTATTGTGGTGGCAAATAGCATATTGTCCCCTATTTCTAGATAAGGGGAGTTCAAGTAGCTCTAAATTGGCTAAATAATGTTCTTTTACCTCCTAAATTTCCTATAAGTCTTTATATGTATCCAGAATTACTAAGGAGCTTAATTATCGAGCCATTTTTGATCCAGTGCCTCTTGTCTTTCGAGATATGTTGACGGACCATGTGATTGGTTGTTGATGCGAAGAAGGGGGGTGCCACTTGAGGCAATCTCGATTTCTAGGTCATGTTTCTACATTTACTGGAGAGTTGTCTTCCTACACATGGCATTTGCGTCTTGATCATTTGCCGATACCAAAATTAAGAAGAAACCTACTGCAAATTCCTGCATCGACATCGCATCAGTGTGAAGCCTGTCAACTTGGAAAACATCATAGGAGCTTCGTTCCAAGTTTGTCTTGGTCGTGTTAGCAAGTATTTTTTGACTTACTACACTTTGATGCATGGGGGCCTAGTCAAGGTCCTAGATCACTCGGGACATAGATTCTATCTTGTAGTTGTTGATGACTTTACCTGAGTTTCGTAAGTCTTTCTTTTAAAGTCAAAATCTAAAGTCAGCATTGCTATGAAAAATTTCTTTACAGAAATGAAAGATGTTTTTGGTTTTATTGTCAATACTATTCGTAATGATAATTCTCTTGATTTTTGCCATCAATATATTCGCTCTTTTCTGATTGAGCATGGGATCGCCCACTAAACATCATGGCCATATACATCCCAACAGAATGACGTGGTTGAAAGGAACTGCCATATCATTGATGTGGCTCACACCTTACTTGTTCAAAGTGCAACCCCTCTCACATTTTGGGGTGATGCTGTTCTCAAGGCCACATACCTAATAAACAGTATGCCGACCAGCATATTGGAAGAACAAACACCATATGCTCTACTCTTCCCTGACAAGAACATATTCCATACTCTGCCCTAAAATTTTTGGGTGTACCCCTTTTGTACACATTCATTCTACCGTCATGACAAACTATCTCCCCAAGCTATAAAATGCATCTTTGTAGGCTACTTCAGGGCCCGTAAGTAGTACAGATGTTGTGACCCGATACATTTTCATTATCATGTTAGTGTGCATGTAACCTTCTTTGAGTACATACCATACTATTCCACCTTCGATTATCGGGTTGTATCTCCTGATGACATAGAAATTACCAATCTCACTATGCCATCTCCTCAAAGCATGTCTCCTTCTCAGGACACTCATGTCGCAGATAATCCACCGTTTTGATTAGTGTATGCACATCGGATGGCGCCTCCTCTTATTGCACCAACGCCTGATCCCAGGGTAATGGCAAAGCCTTCTCCCACTATAAGTAGGGTCGGCTACATGGATTCTTGCTCAAATCCATGTTGAAAGATTCGACTATTTTTTACGTTGGTTGTCGACTACCTAACGCAACCCCCACAAGGGACGATTTGAACCCTGGTCTTTTGGGTGGTAGGCACACTGCACTACCACCATACCATTTAAGTGGGTACATCTGATCCCAAGGTATGTCAAGATAAAAATACTGATGAGATTGTGTTTGAGGAAAATGCGTATATATGCAAGCAAGCCGTTGATGAGGAAATTCAAGTCTCCCAAGATCATTCTGATCTCTACCATAATTCTTCGAAAAGGGAAATGTACATGTACACTACATCCTATCTCAAACCATGTGTCCACAACGACATTGTCTGCGCAGTATAAGACTTTTTTGGTTGGGCTTTCAGCTGTTACAGTTCCTTCGACTTATCAGCAGGCATTATTAGTTCCTGAGTGGAAAGCGGTCATGAAGGAAGACATTTATACTCTTCTATCCAGCGGTACATGGCAGCTAGTTAAACCTCCAAAGGATGCAATTGTGGTTGGCAACAGATGGATATTTACTGCCAAACATCTTCCAGATGTTTCTGCAGAACATTACAAGGTTTGACAGGTAGCAAAGGAGTACACTCAAACCTATGGTCTGGATTATCTTGACACATTTTCACCAGTGGCTCACCTCCCTACGATGCGGATTCTTATTTCTATTGCATTCCAGCTCTCATGGCCACTCTACCAGCTGGATGTGAAAAATGATTTTCTGAACAGCGATCTGCATGAAGAAGTATATATGCAATAACCACCTGATTTTGAGACCAAGGGGGAGTATCAGAAGATATACAAACTCTACAAAGCAATATATGGTCCCAAACAAAGCTCCAGAGCTTGGTTTCAAAAAAACTATCTAATATTGTGTCCAAGGTTGGTTTCATTCGATCTACGGCAGATCATTCTCTATTTGTCAAGAAAACAGAGAAAGAGATAGTTGTTATGCTAGTATATGTTGATGATATAATTCTAACTGGGATGATACTAGTGGCATAACAGATACTAAAAGGTATCTTGCGAAACATTTTGTCATCAAAAACTTAGGAGAGCTTTGTTGTTTCTTGGCCATTGAAGTCGCAAGAAATATTTGTGGCATGATTCTCATATAGAGGAAATATGTTATGGACCTTCTACATGAGATAGTGATGTTAGGAGTTAAGCCAACATCCATTCCTATGGGCCTTAATACACGAATGTATGAATGCTCGTATGTGTATGTTGAAGCATAACAATACAGGTGCCTAGTGGGAAAGCTCATGTATGTTACCATTACTAGGAACGATATTTGATTTGTTGTTAACCAAGCTAGCCAGTTCATGGACAAATTGTGCCAAGTGCACTAGGAGGCACTTTTGATGATTCTGAGATACTTGAAGTATGCTCCATGGAAAGGCATGTTATTTACTTGTAAAAAGACACTTGATATTATAGCTTATTCTGATGTTGACAGTGCAGGGTGCACTAATGACAGAAAATCTACTACCAGTTACTGCATCTTTCTTGGCGGTAACCTTGTCACATGGAGAAGCAAGAAGCAAGCAATAGTTGCCAGGTCTAGTGGAGAATCTGAATATAGAGCAATTGCTCAAGCCACCACTGAACTAATGTTGATCAAGTCGGTTCTCACATATTTACACTTTTCATATCTGAGACCTATGATAATATGTTATGACAATGTTGTTGCAATGTTCATCGCAAACAATCCTACCTTCTATGAGCGTACCAAACATGTTGAGGTAGACTGACATTATACAAGAAATATGATTCAGCAATGAAACATCAATACGGAGTCAGTTACTTCAGAAGAACAAACAACTGATGTTTTCACCAAGCTGCTCTCTCAGTCCCTATTCACCAGATGTGTCTCCAAGTTGAGCATGATGGACATCTATGCTTCAGCTTGAGGGGGAGTATTGAAGTATTTGGTTGTACGAACATTATTTAGTAATCCGAGGACATGTCTGTAATTGTTTCAATAAACCCTAGACTCCCTTTTATATAAGGAAGTCCTATTCAGTGAGAAACAAGTTAATTTTTTCCATTTTTCTCATTTTCTAAGAATCTTCATGTATGAGAGCCATACGTCCTCATGAAAAATCAAGTCATTAATTTCTTCCACATACATCTTCATTGACCAACTCGAACAAAGATTTCAACTTTGAATGGCTATGTATGAACTATGGTAGTATTTCACCAATTGGCAGGCTTCGCGTTGGATATGATTGCAAGGAACTATTATGAAATATCCTCACAGAATTACAGTAGAGAAAAATGATATGCATGCATGTACTACTGAAGATCGAACTTAGCGATGGATACAACAATAGAAGAATCATTTGCACAAGCAACATAAGGAGACTAGAATAAACAATACACTTACCATTCTACTCAACGACCACCAATTGTTCCCTTTCAAAATATCCAAAAAGGGACAATATACATGGTCGAAAAAAGAATAACGACACAGCTCCTTTCCAAGTTGTTTTTTTAGCAATCAAGGGGTGACCACCCAAAAGGTGCCCACCTTATAACTCCTTTCCAATTATGATTATCGAAAAAAGAGTACTGGAAAAATAAGGATGAGAAGAGAATCACAGCCTTCACATATTCAAGATGACCAGCATCTTCCCTTGATCAATGAAAGGAAAATATCTAACATTGCCACCTAACCCAACCATTAATTATATTCTAAAACAACAAAACATGTCTGTTGAAATCTAAAATGCGTAAGGGAATCAATATACATAGCAAAGAGATTAAGAAATAATAAACATAAATGCAGAGATTTACGTGGAACCCTACTCCCTAAGGAGCAGGATGAAACCACGGGAGAAGGCTTCAAAGGGTCAGATCTTCTATTGAAGCTTCTTGTTGAGAATAGGGGGTGTGGGGCTCCTTATATACACCCACAGACAGACCGGAGTCCCACAGTTGTAGATGTGGGACTAAACATGAGTGGGTGGTAATTGGATCCTGGTGAGATCTAATTATCACTCTATTACATTCTCCAACACTCCCCCTCAAGCTGAAGCTGAGAAAGGTGCAGCTTGGAACAAAAAGAAAAAGTATACAACATGTCTTCACATGATACATCACAAGAAGAATATGTCTCCATTGTTGGTAGAAGACCTTGCTCGAGGATGGGTCTACAACTTCAGGTCATCGAACATATCTCTGCCATGCATGTAGAGTTGTTGCGATACCAGGTCACCGAAACGTATCTTTGTCGTGACTGGAGAAGAGTCACAATAGAAGTCCAATGCAGAGTACTAGTCGGGTCGTAAAAGAGGAAGTATAGGCCCTGATGAAGAAGTCGATGCTCAATGAAGATAGATGATCTGTAGAAATCTGGAGTGTGGTATGTCAGTTGTGGACATGCAGAATCATGAAGAAACTATCTCCGACTCCCCCTTTCTCCCATACTTGATAGAATAAAGAGAATAGTTCATCAAGTTGGGAGAAACAAACATGTATTTTTCTTCTTCTTCTTCTTAATAAATTTGCCTTTTATAAATATTTTTCAACTTACCAGATGTGAAAAATCTATACATGTTTATATCCATTTCAATGGGGTGTGAATTACATCCATGTCTATACGCAGCTGATCAATGTGGAAATTTATTTACATTTGTATCTCATATGCAATAGCATAAAAATTGTGCATCCATGATTGCTTACTGACAGTGGTAGAAACAGAATAATAAACTAAGGGGGGTGAATTTACATAGGAAATAAAAAAAGTTGATCGGACAAACCCTGTAGGGTAAAGGCAGAAAAATACAAAACTATGAATTTTTTTTAAACCAAAAAAAGGGGGATACACTCAAAGGTGTTCACCCTAAGCTTTTATTGCAAGGGTAACAGATTATTACAGAGATAACAAAAAAAACAAAAAGACAAGGCCCAGGTCAGAGCCACGAGCTAGCACCCACGGCACCTGACCAAAAACATTTTCTTTATAAAATCTTTGCCCAGAGAAAACCAGCGCGTTTCTAGCTAAACAGACCGCCCACACCACGGCGATCGGGTGAAGAAGTTCCCTACACGAACGATCCTTGGCCACCACCAAGCTCCCGCAGAAGGAGGCAACATTGTCCGTACTCACCCAATCTAGGTCAGCATCGACCCAGATCGCCCGCGTAGCGGTACACCTGAAGAAGAGATGACAAATCGATTCAATCTCCAGCCCACAAAGTAGGCACCTGTCCGACACCGACCTCAGAAGTCTCGAGCATCTCTCATGCGTCATCAATCTTTCTCTTCTAAACAACCACATGAAAAAGCCAATCCACTCCGAAAGCCCCAGACCCCAAAGGAACTTGCAGTCTCTTGCTATAGCCGTCGACAAAGTAGGAGGCGGTCGACAAATCGCAGCGTATGCCCTTCGAACAGAGAAGCTCCCGTTGTGCCAGATCCAATGGTCGCGGCGCCCCCTTGAAGGGCCCGACATCCAGGGATCGCCATATCGCGATATATCGGCGATATATCGGTATCGACAGGTCACCGATATATCGCTGATATGGACGATATCGGATATCGACAGGAGAAAATGCCTTGGTGGATACCGGGTTTCGGCGATATGCGTCGATATATCGCCGATATATCGGCGATATATCGGTATCGACATTGTATCGAAACGATATCGATATCGATATTTCCTTCCTTGCCGACATCTCCTTAAGTGACTCCAACAAGCCAAGAAACTCCTCCAAACGTTGGTCGGAGAAATTGGACCGAAAAAGAGGCATCCAAATCCCATCCGACCAGCAGCTAGCCACCCTCGCATCCTAATCCGCAGTCAACGCAAACAACCGGGGGAAACGGACGGAAAGACATCCCCCGTCCGTCCAATCGTCCTTCCAAAAGGCGAATAAGTCACCGCTCCCCAACACCGGTCTGAAGAGCTCCCTGAACCTCGGCGCCAACGATAAAATGCCCTTCCACAAAGGAGAAGGCCTCAAACTCCTATCACATGCCCTCGGCTCAGCACCACTAGGCAAGTAAATCCGACGAAGCAAGGACGAGCACAGATCGGTACCATCACCCCATATCCTGGCCACCCACTTCAACAATAACGTCACATTCAACATATCCATCTTCTTGATTCCGAGCCCTCCCACACACTTAGGCATCGTGATGATGTCCCAGTTGACAAGAGGTATGCTGGTGGAGCCCCCTCCATTCGTCCCCCACAAAAATCGCCGCATCAATTCCTCGAGCCTCCTCCTAATCCCCTTTGGCAAGAGTCTCGTGGAGGAAATGTAAACCGGGATAGCCGCCAGAACTGCCTTCAGCAATACAAGACGCCCGCCCTTAGAAAGGACTGTGGACTTCCACCCCACAAGCCGCTTCTCAAGCTTCTCCACCAGGGGCAGCCAATCTGCCCTCCTAGCCATGCCAGCAGTCAGAGGAATCCCAAGATAGTGGACAGGGAGTTCTGAACAAGCCGTGCACAGTAGAAGCCCACAACTAGCAGCCTCATCGTCATCCAAAGAAAACGTCGCCACCTTGGACTTATCGCGATTATGTACCAAGCCCGACATCTCACTAAAAATCTCAAGAGTAGTCGCCATACCAGAAACTTCTTCAGTACCCCCCTCAATGAAGAACATAGTATCATCTGCGTATTGGATGAGGGGGACCCTTATATCATCTTTGGAGTAGCCACGAGTTATACCACAATTCTGAACTCGGTCCACCATGCAAGCAAGAACGTCTGTGGCTAGGATAAACAGCAATGGGGCCAGGGGGCAGCCCTGCCTCACCCCTCTCCGTGGCTGAAAGAAGCCCCCCTCAAGCCGCCCATTGAGGAGCACCGTCAACGAAGCAGTAGTCGCGCAACGCTTCATCCACGAGATCCAGAGTGGAGGGAACCCCCTCCTATGCAATGCAGTCCAGAGGAAGTGCCAATCAATCGTATCGTACGCCTTCGCGAAGTCCACTTTCCATAGCACGGCCTTTCTATCGCCTCTCCTCCAATCGGCCAGAATTTCATAGGCAACCACCAAACAGTCCGCGATCTGCCGCCCACGAACAAAAGCCGACTGGCACTGGGACACTATGGGATCAAGAACCTTGGACAACCTTGTTGCAAAAACTTTGGCCACAACTAAGTATAGAGCGTTGGAAACCGCAATAGGTCTAAAGTCCTCAATTCTATCAGCACCTTCCCGCTTTGGGATGAGAACCAGCAACGCCTTGTTGAACCGCTCACACCCCGCGTTACAAAGGCAGAACTTCCTTACAACCTCAAGAACCTCCTCCTTAACCAATCCCCAGAATTCCCTGTAGAAAGAAACAGGGAACCCATCTGGACCCGGTGCGCCATCACCGTTGAGATCCCGAACCGTCGCCTCCACTTCCTCCATGGATACCTCCCGGGTAAGGTTGGAAGCCTGGGAAGTAGAAATCCGCGACGCACCAAGGCCAGTCCATTTCCACTGCCTACTCGGCCCGCGCGAAGAGAGGCCACGATAGTAGTCCACAGCAGCTCTTCCCACCTCTCTATTGCCCTAGATTCTAACACCATCCACCATCAACAATCGGATGGTGTTTTCGTGACGCCGAGCACTAGACACACGGTGGAAGTAGGTCGTGTTGGCATCACCCTCTGCGATCCACTTCTGCCTGGATCTCTGTTTCCATTCAGTGACTCTTTTCCTATCCTCCTCGTATATCTTCCTCTGCGCATCTACCCTCTGCCTCAACTCATCCCCAATCAGAGTCCTCAAGTCCTCCAAGCTGTCCAGAGCACTAACCACCCGCTCTGCCTCCTCCCTAACTGCACGCCGGGTGTCCCTCGAATCCTTTTTATAATCAGGGTCGTCCCCTCAATGAAGTCAGCTTCTGAACAAATCTGGAGGTAGTAGAACCGACCACCAGAGTATTAGACCAATGCGACTCCACCAAAGCCTAGAAAGAGTCCTCCAACAACCAGGCTTTCTCGAACCGAAAGAAGCCGCGCAACAGGGGGCTCGCCAGAGTCCCAAATAATGGGGGTGTGATCCGAACGTATCCGGGGCCTGCCGGTGACAAAAGCCAAAGGGAAGGAGTCCAATATATCATGAGAGGCCAAGAACCGATTAAGGCGAGATCTGTATCCCGTACTCCTCCACGTGAACTTCAAACCAGAGGCATCCATAACTTCCAGCTCCAGCAAATCCACTAACTCGAGGAAGGCCTCCGAGCCCTGGTCCTGTCCCCCCCCCCCAGCCTCGGTCTGTCGGAAGTGAATAATGTAACATTAAAGTCGCCACCAACCAGCCAAGGAACCCCCCGGAAAGTCTCCCTGGCCTCCTTGAGCTCCACCCATAGCTGGCTTTGTGTTGACGGCTGATACGGACCATAAACGCAAGACAGCGCAAGGACGGTACCCGATAAGCAGCATTCCAGAAGCACTGTGATAACATGTGTTCCCTTTAGCTCCGCTCTCTGGGCAAAGGATGCCCCCTTCCACGCAACGAGCATCCCCCCCGCTGTACCATTAACCCCCACAACACAGTAATCTGAAATCGATCCCGCCCCAAAGGACTTCCACTCCAACCCCGATACAAACTCAAGCTTGGTTTCCTGCAAGAACACGATGTCGCAACCCCATTCAACAAATCTCGACCCCAGGACCCTCCTCTTTTCTGGGTCACCTAGACCCCTTACATTCCATGAGAGTATCTTCATTTCGAACCACTTTGAGAACCTCCAATAAGAGACCACCCCTGCCATCCCATCAATAGAAATCTTCTTTTCCGAAATGGTTCGGGTTTCAACTTTAGTGGTACGAGAGTTGAGCCTTCTTCGATATCTCTTGGCAGATTTCTTTGTTGACTCTGCACTTTCAGTGTCGATCTGCTCCACGCAAACTCCTTGCCCCATGCCCCCTGGCTCCGCTACGCTCCTCATAACAAAGGATTCATCTTTACTCTTTCCATCTTCACTGGCTCGATCCAAGATCTGGACATGAGTTTCCTTCACCGCAGTGCTGGCCCCAACCATAGGCGCCCGAGCGTCGCCGTGAGAGCCTAGGACAGGCCCCTCGAGAAGAAACGATCGAGAATGGCTGGAGCCATGACTCCCCACAGGTGCCTCAGAATTGCGGGCATCGAAAGATCCGAACCTACGGTCGTGCCCCCAAATCCGACCCGCATCCATAATCTGGCCCGACCAGGATCCAAAAGCAGTAGTTCCTTGCCCGCCCAAGAGTCGGATCCACGAGCGGTTAGGATCCATAAGCCCCCCCGGTCTGAAGAGGAGATCCGTATAACCGACCCGACAAAGGGCCTCCGTATCAGCATTCCCGAGACCATAACATCCGCCACGGGGACCTCAATCGCAACCGCAGAAACTCCACCCGAAGCAGAACCGCCAGGAGAAGTGAATCTGGAAAACAGTTTCGTCACGTGCGAATCGAAATGCCCTTCTAAAGTGACCGTTTCACATTCACGCCCTCTGGCATCCTCAGACGACCGTTCCACTTCCCTAGCGGAATACGAACCGCCCGTCTCGTGACCCGCCGTTAGCGGTGGCTGCGGGAGGTCTAGCAGTCAGACCTGAAGCTCGAAGGAGAAGCGCCCCACCCGCAGCACTGCCTCCGACACTGATGGAACTCCAAGCGGGCATTCCATCTGAACCACCACCAGCTCCGGGTCGGAACCCGGTGACGTACTATCTTCAATGATCTCCAAAACAGTCCCCAGGTGCGCCAGGGCCAGTGTCAGAGAACTTGAAGAGCGTGAAAGAAATGGAGCACCCCGAATCTGCGCAACACGGGCAACACAGCAGAAATCCGCCCCATCCGCAAACCTGGGCAATCTCCATGAAACCGCCCCGCCCCCCTGGCAGCGAGCAGCTCCCTCCTATGTTGCTCCGAGAGGCCCCTTGCGCACACCCTCCTTGGTCCCAAGCTAATGATGTCGCCAACAAAATTGGTTCCAAGCCAGTACTCGAGCTCCTTCTCCGTCGCCTTTTTAAAACAAGCCTCGCTCACACCCTCCCGACCAACCCCAATCAACAGATTCTCCACTCGACCACCCATAGCCGAAGTCAAAGTGGACATAGGGCTAGCAGATTTCGCGACGTGCTCCCCCACAGTGCCACTCGCCTCATCCGTCGAAGAAGTCTCCATCGCACCCTCCTATCTACCAAGCGAGGCCCCGGAGCCCGACATCCGAGCCAATCGACATCGGCTACGCCGATGACCCTCCAGGTCACAGTTGAAGCATCGCGGTGGTAGTGCGCACGAATGCGCCATGTGGCCCCGCCCGCCGCATCTGAAGCACCGCCTCCCAGTCTTCTGATGAGAAACGACGATCCAGCCATCATCGTGCCTGCCCTCCCGAATCCTGGGGTCTAGCGTCCCTGCCAGCCCACCACCTTCAAGCTCCCTCGCCCTGCCCTTCTCAAACCTCCGAACCTCCCACCGAACTCGCTGCAGAACCCCCACCTTCCCACTCTGCGTAGACCTTCCCATCCTCCTCTACACCTTCCCAAACAACCAGGATGCCCATTCTTACTCCTTAGCTCCGCCTGGGCATCCAACACCTACCTCGAGGCAACACGGATTCAACTTCTCCCTTTATCTAAACAGCGGCATGCTTGTTTGGATATTTGCTTTGGTAGTGTATTTTAGTTCCAAGCCATTAGCTATATTCATTAATGCCGAATACAGAAGCTATTAGAATTTTCCACAGCTTAACTACTAGATATAGAATAGTTAGAGCTCAAATATTTGGCCATTGTAACTGTGCCCAACTACATCAACCACAAGTCATGTGGATAAAATGCTCAAACAAATGTTACAGGCGGGCCATAAAACCGTCAAAAACCAGGACTGTGGCTTCCCAAACAACCAGGCCATAAGTTCTATGTTTTCTGATACAGAATCCGGCAATCAAGTATCAAACTTCAAATACATGATACTATTGAATCGATTATGATATACAAAAAATAATTAAATAATGTCCACAAAAGTGATGGATCTGAAGGGGTTGAATTGTGCCATAAATTCTTTCCGCTAATTGCTTAGTTATTAATCACTCTTTTTGTTAGTTATTCAACAAGTCGATTCATTACCTTTTTTCTCGCACGAGTATATTATCAGTGTATATGCAATATCTCTACAGCAATAATTCTTGAATCTTATAGGGTCAAGCTGCTACACATAGATGATGACACTTCTTGCTCAAACAACCGGAAGACGTGGGACTTTTTTTTCTCTTTTGTGCATGCTCAAGGGAGATCTGGAGTGGACTTGCACACGACTGGATGGACCTTGCTAATGAAGCTGGTTTTTGGGCCTCTCTCGAGTCATTTTATTCCAAATATATGGTTGAATGTTTGCCGCCATGATACTGTGGGTGATATGGGTTGTCCAAATGGAGTTGTCTTTAGACAGGAAAGGTTACATGTGGAAAATGTAATCGGCCATGCCAAGGCTCTCTTCAAGTCTCGGTCCTTGTAAGCTATTAGAAGTGCTATAATAACTTTACTCTGGGTGTGCAATGCCTTGGGATCACGCCCTTTTTGTCTCAGAATTACACAATACTTCTTAAATATGAATAGAGGCTTTGTCACAGTGAAACATGTGGGCACAAGAATGGTCACACCTTTTTACTAGTCAAAAGAAGCCTTTTTGCAAGGATATATGCGTGAAGAGAAGCCTTTCCTGGAAGCTCGTTAATAGCATTACTGGAACCACATATAAAAAAGAATAATGATGCAATACATGCATCGAGTATTTTTAAGACAATACAAACCATAGATTTACAATGGCCGAAATTATTTGTGATGGAAATTTCATACGCACGTTTGAACTATCATGGTAAAATAAATAGCCACATACCCACTTTGACAATGTATCTTCAGGGAACTGTAATGTGACCTGACAGTAGTCAGTCCTGGCGAAAGCCTGCAACCCAAGTCCATTTGCATTCTGCACAATATAATATAAATAGATGCATAATTTATCCTACTTAAGTTTTCTTGATAAATTTATCAGAAAAAGGCTAGATTAATGAGGGACATACATTTAAGATAATTCAGGTATCTCCAGAGAGAGTTGATTAACCCGGGATCAAATATGCAAGATTTACATAGCAACAGTAGCAGCTAGGACCAGGTTAAAAGACGAAGTGTTCCAAGGGTCTATTAACATAGTTTGGTTTATTTGGATATATGCCTTGATATTATCATTTTTCAAGGCTCGTGCGAAGATGCTAGATGATGTGGGTAGGTCTCGAGGGGGAAACCCCATGGTGGCGTGATCATGTAGATGGGGAGGGACCCTGGGTGCATGCTCATGCAGAGGAAGATGCTTGTGCAGAAGGAGCAGAACCCTCGGGGTGAGGCGCTCGAGCGGCAGGGGAGAGACCCCTCAACTACAGGGCGGGAATTCGTGGGGAGGGTCAGTGTTGCTTGTGCGGAGGCTAGAAGGACGAGGGCTCGTGGTGGTGGTGTGCTGTGGATGGGGCGACCGATCATGATTCCATTGCAAGGATGGGGCGAACACCGCTGAGTGTCTCCCCCTTTTTGGGCCTCAAAAAAAAGGATGGGGGAGAATCGAGGTGAGTGGTTGTGGTGCTTCCGTAGTGGTTCAGAGGGGCACCTAGTGCATGGGTGCTCGATTAGGGTTGTAGTTTGCTTCAAGTGTCATACATCAAGGCTTGTGCATAGGGACTTCCCCCCAGTTGTTGTAATTGTGGAGGCTATTGCCGGTGCTTTGCAGAATCTGGTGGAAGGGATTCTAGTGGCTGGAGGAACGCATGAAGTCCTGCTCCTGGTGATGGAGGTGTTAGATAAGGGCGAGCGGTGGGATGCTCGGAGGATGCCATCTGGTTGCCTGAGTCAATCCTCTACATGCGAGGGGTTGAGGAAGACGAGGTGCCCATGTTAATGGCCAATGAAGGAGGGAATTTCCAGACCGGGGTGCTTTGGAGGAAACCTAGGCTTCATGGTGGGGTTCAAGAATGTGGACCCATGTGGCTGATGAGTGCGAGACTACCGGTGTGATGTTGCAAGCTTGACAAGGCCCGAGAGGCATGTGGGTGGGTGTGGCGGAGGAGGTTTTGCGAATGGGGCTTCGTTCAGGTAACCGTGGGAGCTCCTGGCGGCTATGGGCCACTGGAGTTGGTCTTTCGGATTGGTCGTTTTGCCCCAGTCGACGGACCCCTCGTAACTACCGCCATGAAATCCGACTGGATTTGAATGTTTAAAGGTCCCGAGAGAAACATATCAGCCTCTGAAAAGTCATGGAATCCAAACCATGCCTAAAGATTCATCGAAGATACCCCCCCCCCCAATCTCAACGATGACATCTGGCTGCTCCGACCACTCACTTCCAGCATCAACCACTGGCCTCGGCAAAATCGGGGCCAAGCTATGACCCAAAGAGATCTCCAACCTGATAGGTTCAGGCAAAATAGGGTCCTCCATGGACATGATTAACTTTGATGCCTTCCCTAATGCCCAGGCCCGTGTTGACAACTTCAACAACGTGGCCTACCGAGACCAAATCCCACCTCAAAGAAGTAAGGTCCTAGCATTGAAGCAAGACACCCACGATCCTCTTCCACCTCTCAAACTTGCAGCATCATCAAATGATCTCGCGCATCTCCTATAACGATTTCAAGGCCCCCGGGGAGAATGCAACCCATAACCTTCATAACGCCAGCAGCAGAAAGCCCCAGGAGACAGAGAGATGTGTTGTTGATCCACTATGCATCCAGACGAATTCCATTTGTCTTCGCATCTTCGAACCTCTCCCTTAAGGGTCTTACGACTTCCACCAGACCCTCTCCAAGTACCATTCTGTAATCCAATCGCAACCCCGTCCTCCTAAGCTGAGATGCTTCGAAGAATTACCATGAAGTCCATCTCCGACGCAGTAACATCTGCATCACTGTCATTTGTCTTCTTCTTTGACCATATATCATGTTTGCGACAATTTTGATGTCGATGTCTAGAGCAACCGCACCGAAAGCACAAAGATGAGGTCTCCATGCAAGTCCTTGAAATATGATCGATCACACTACACCTGTAACACAATGAATCATTTGATGACACTCTTTCATACTGACAAAGATGCCTCTTCGACGATTCCCATGGCCCCACCGGCTCCTCCACAAGTTTCTCAGGAACAAGACTCTTCAGGGCAGCCTCGAACATCAATTCATCCACGTCTAGACCCTCCCGTCTTCCTCGTCATGGAAATGCTCTTGTTCGAGGGTGCTCTCCTTACCTTTCCCTTCCTCAGTAGAAGGTTACTGGAACCCCCCCCCCTCGCTATCCTACTCCACATCCTCTCCTAAGAGGTCGAATTCGACAATAGTTAAAAGGGAGAGGATTTTTCTGAGGTGTGAGGGAAGGTGTCAATGATGCAGGGAGGCGACGAAGGATGTTGATCACATGTTCTTTCAGTCAACTGGGTCCAAGGAGACTTGAGTGGAGGTTGGACTGTGGACTCGTTCTAGAGCCCAACTGTTAGGAATTGAAGAGGATCACTTAATGGTAGGATTAAGGTGATTGCGCGTAACTGGGCCATATGGCGATGAGGAATGCTTTTATATTCAAAGAAGAGAGATTTTACCGTAAGAATGTAATTCTGCACACAAAAGCTCTACACAAGGTGTGATGCATGTAATTTTTTTTATAATTTTTGAAGTTTAGACGGGTCTCTTATGGAGGTTCGTCCATTTAACTCTCAAAAACAAATAGTCTCGCTATTATCAACGATCATGTCTATCTTGGAGAAACCATGTAGCCAACCTAGATAGCATGGGAAAAGGGTAGGGTTTTAGAGGAAAAAACGACGAGCAACCAAAATAATGTCCACCCATCCATTTTCAATGAAAAGTGTAAGCTTTGAAATCGAGAAATAAACTTGAATGGGCAATGTTCTTGTGAGTCGATGCAGTGTGATTTCCATTAGTTTAGTTTTCAGTTTTACTATTTTCATTTCTTTTATTTATATTTGTAAAAGTTGGAGTATAAGTTGTATACGTCACTTATGAGAGAGATGGGTAAATGGATCTCTCCAGGATCCATTTACCCCGTCCATGAGTTTAATCACACATCTACCGTCTGTGGGATGTGGAGACTCAATGGGGCTATATATAGACCCCCACACCCATTGTATCCAGCGAGAAAAAGTAATAGACTATCTGCCCTTTGAGGCATTCCCCTGTGTTTCATCCTGCTCCTTAGAGAGTAGTGTTCCACGTTAAATCCCGATGTTATTCAATATTTTATTATTTTATTCTGATACGCTTCTGCATTCCTATTTTCTAACATGGTATCAGAGCGGGTTCGATTCTCGAGGAATCATTTTATGTTTGTTTTAGTCGAGTTTTGATTCAATTATTGTTCGTTCATGGTTATTTTCTTTGAGAATATTCAAGTTTTATTCGATTCTAGGGTTTCATTTTAAAACCCTAATTCTCCATGGATTCAAGGTGACAGCGTCGTGCAGCATCTCTCCTCTATTCGGCCACAGGGAAAGGTCCCTGCACCTTCCCTCTTACAGTTCTCCAGCCGCATATGGCAGCGCAGCCCTAGAAGAGATGTGAGCAACAAAGTTCCCATCGAGCGCAAATCCAGATGCTTGCGTAGATCTCACATGGCGCTCGAACCCTCTCCAGGCCGCATCTCCGACCTCTCAAGCAGTGCTCGAACCCTCTAGGAGCCTCATCGACTTGATGGCGGCACAGCAACCCTGTTCGACCATCCCAGGTCGGCACAGATCACGTGTGCGCATCCCCTTTGACAGCTAATGAAGCCCTATCTCGTCCTCCGAGAATCCTTCTAGGCGCCTCTTCCTCGATCCCAGGCATATCTCCAGCAGCCCTCGTGACGACGGAACCTCCAGGAGGCGGCAGTCGCGGCTCAGGCGACGCCGCTCCTCCCTCCAGGTGCATAGCACGCTGCTTTTGGCAGCACGTGTCCTCACGATCCTCCTCCAGGCGCTCTCCTGGCGGCGGCGTTCGAAAGATGGGTTCCTAGTTTGGGAACCCTAGTCGTGCTCTGTTTGGGAAAGAAAGGGGGGCTCGATGGCCCGTCATGCATAAAAAAAATTGTGAGATATCGTTGGCATGTAAAAAAAGATGTGATTAAAATGAGGAAGGGAGAGATGCTAGTCAGATTAGTAAAAAAAGGTGAAGAAAAAAAAGGGAGAGGCTTGGTTTTAAAAAAAAGAAAAAAAATGCAAAAAAAAGAGGGAAGGAAAAGCCGTAAAAAAAGGAACGACTTATTTTAAAAAAATGTGTGATGGCTATAAAAATGATGAAGGAAATAACCGATGAAAATTTTGCAAAAGCCAAAAAAAATGTAACGGCTTATTGGTTTTGTTTTCTCCCCATCCTTCATGTTTTCTCCCAACTTTGTCGATGTCATTATTTTCCGACAAGTATGGGAGAAAGGGGGAGCATTGTGTAGAGTCACAGGTCTATTCCAGATTCAGATGTCATATTCCAGACCAGCCAGTTTTTCCAGACTCTACGGATCTTCAGATTTCAGACTCGACGACTGGTTCTGATTCCCCAATTTCAAAGATGCACATGTATGCAGTCTTCTTTTCAGATGCGCAGATGTATGCCATCATTTGTCATGGTCCCCATCATTCTTGTTTTTTGGCCGGGGTTTTCATGTGATCCATAGGGACTCCAGAGTAGAGTATCATTCCATGTGCCATGTTGCTAGGGTTTTCATGTGGTTCATAGGGACTCCAGATTAGAGTACCATTCTCTATGCCAGATGGGAGAGACCAAGCTTGCAAAAGTCGGCCGACTAGGCCGACTAGTCGGCCCAACTAGTCGAGTCGGGGGGGTAGCCGACTCGACTAGGCCTAGTCGGCCCTTAGTCGGTCCACCCGACTAGTCGAGCTGACTAATCGGCCGACTTTTACAACAACCTTTTTTATTTTTTTTGTTTTTCCTTTTTTTTAAAAGCAAACATATTCTAGTATGCTTAATGTTATATTTAAAGTCAATTACTTCTTTTGTTTCATCATGATGTCATATAAAATGTACAAACATACGAATATATGTATAAAAAACTGATTTATATATTTAAAATAATTAAAAATTCAAAACCGACTAATGACCGACTAATTCCGACTAGTCGCCCGACTGCCGACTAATCCTTAGTAGGTGACCCCGCCGACCGAGTACCGACTACCGCTTTCTGCAACCTTGGGAGAGACCCAGTTCTCCAATAAGGAGACTTTCAGACTCCATTCTCCAGCGATCGTAGACTCCAGTACGAGATCAATCTGAGGTTCCTATGAGAGAGAATCCACTTCGAGATCCTTATGAGAGAGACCCATCTTCAGAGATCTGCGTATGGATAATTAGCGACGTCTTCTATTCGACCCTTTTCAGAGATGGAGCAGTTGTCCACATTGTTGTGGCGGGCCAGAGTACTCCGACGAGGAGACTCATTTCAGTTGCAATGACTCTGAGAGGCGTAGTACAGAGCACACCCTCTCTGACGAGGAGATTCAATTTGACCCACACTCCAGCCCGTTCGTCCTCCTCACCTGCAGGCATGAGAAGCAACGTCCTTGACAGTAGCCGACAGTTGTGCGTGTTGAGTTGATATTGTCTGTAGTGTCTTGTAGTGTGAGTTGAGCTTTCTTTTTGTTTGCCCAAGCTGAGCATTGCATGCTCCAGCTTGAGGAGGATTGTTGGAGTATAAGTTGTATGCGTCACTTATGAGAGAGATGGGTAAATGGATCTCTCCAGGATCCATTTACCTCATCCATGAGTTTAGTTTCACATCTATCGGTTGTGGGATGTGGAGACTCAGTGGGGTTGTATATAGACCCACACACCCATTGTATCCAGTGAGAAAAAGAAATAGACTATCTGCCCTTTGAGGCGTTCTCTTGTGGTTTCATCCCGCTCTTTAGAGAGTAGGGTTCCACATTAAATCCCGATGTTATTCAATAGTTTATTATTTTATTCTGATATGCTTCCGCATCCTTATTTTTTAACCGTAAATATAAGGGATATATTTTTTGAATGTGTCATTTAGTGAAGGGGTATGTCTTTTCTGAAGAGTATGGAGTCCAAGGACAAAGGGAGAAAAGAGAGAGGGAGGGGAATAGCATAGAAGGGTAAAGGTAGCAGCTGAGAAGAGGACAACGAGAGAGGTGGGGAAGTGTGCAATCGACAGGAGGGAACACAGAAGAGAGAGGGCCATCGTCGAAAGAAATGAGGACAAAGGTTGAGACACTGTGAGCCACCACCGAAGTGGTATGCTAGGTCTTGGAAGGTACGGGCTTGCAAAGTGCAGTGCTTCCGTTGTGGTATGGTGGGCCATGTTGTCATGGATTATGCTAACACCTGGCATTGCTTCAAGTGTGCGGATCAGGAACAACATCGCATGAAGTACAACATCAAGTATGTACGACATCATCTATTGTGTGTGGTGGAAGCAATGGTAGAGGAGGAAATCGTCATTCCCATCCATGTGGTGTCCTAGATGAACAACGTGGCACATGAGTGTTCTTGCTTGGAGGCTTTAGTAGGGAATTCGAAGCTTTCCCGCTCAATGGACCAATCGTAAGTTCATCTGCATAGCGTCGTTCGTTCTCGGTCTTTCAAGGGTTAGAAATGGAGGAGACAATGATAACAATGAAGATGTCATTGGGTGTAGATTTCAATGCCGACATGGAGCAGATGAACATCGAGTGTGTGTGATGGGACTCTCCGAGAGGGACGGCCACATCCTCCTCTCAATGAGGGAGGTAAGTGGTATCTCTTGGTGTCAAACCTGCTATTATGATGGGAAATGAGCACACTATGTGGGCAACATTTCAAGATTTTGGATGTTTCCCTATTTTTTGTGATTTGAAGTCAACTAGTGCTCCTCTCAATGACCTTGGTGATGTGGTCAAGGTTATTTCTGATGTCCTCCCTCCAGGTGAAGGCATCTCTGTGGTGGTGGTCGGTGTCCTCGGTCGGTGTGGCTCCATCGAGGTAGAGTTTCATCTCAAGGTGGGACGTTTGTCCTCCCTTTGGGTCGTGACATAGTGGGATTTGCCCTTCCGCAAATAATAGAGGTGGTCACCCAGCCTGTGGTCGTCCATGACTCCACCTTTGTGTTTCAAGCTGAGATGCTTCATCGGAGGCGAAGCTACAGAGTGTTCTAACAAAGGCACGAAGAGGGTGGCAACGAAGGCAAGATGTCCAGCAAAAATTGTGGGGATCGTTGGTGTTGTTGATTCAAGGGATGGTGATTGTGACACCCCGGCCATTATGCCCACATCAAGATTTGGGGGTGCTAGTAAATGACATGCCAACACATATATTCTCTTTGAACTCCACATAATCCACATCATTTCTCAGATCCAATTTAGGCTTGTGCCGAGTCGAGTATGCATCTCATTGACTCGACCCCTATAGGTGCCCCGTTGTTGAACCCTAGTGGCCTATTTTGGAGACTCTTTCAACCCTTTACTTTCCGTCAACTGCATTCTATCCTCTTGAATCCTCAGCTGACTCTTAATAATGGTGATGTGAAAATGTATGTTCGATAAAAAAGCGGCATGTTATTGGAGATGATCAAGACGTGTACCCTCTTACCTCAAAGGAAGAGATGGTGGAGTTGGATATGCATGCGCAACCCCTGGGCATGGCTCTAATGTGTAGGGAGGATCGTCAGAATGTGCAGGGGCAGGTACTTCGAAGATCAATGAAAAGAGATGTCGGCGTGGTGGGTGCCATAAGGAATAAAACAAGTTTATTATGAAGATTATTACGTAGAATGTGCGGGGCTTGGCGACCCAGAGAAAAGATAACCGATGGGGCCGTACTTAAGGAGAAGGATGGTGATATTGTGTTGTTGTTGGGTACCAATAAGAGTGGGTGGTCTGAGGTATAGTGGAGATCGCTTGGTGTGCCTGCTCTTTGCAATTTTCGGGCATTGAATGCTTGTGAAAATGTTGATGGGGTGTAACTGAGACCTTTTAAGTATCTCCCAACTTGGGAGGCTACCCAACGCTTTCTCGTCAAAAA
Source organism: Ottelia alismoides (assembly GCA_037367405.1). NCBI lineage: Eukaryota > Viridiplantae > Streptophyta > Magnoliopsida > Alismatales > Hydrocharitaceae > Ottelia > Ottelia alismoides. The sequence goes on along the minus strand of JAZKJV010004827.1, from coordinate 39,327 downwards.
AAAACTGAGACCTTTTAAGTTGGAGGATGAGGTTCTTCTTAGTCGTATGACCTCAATGGTGCTCAAAGTTGTGATGGATGATTCTAGGTTGGTGATCTCTTGTATGTATGGTCCATCAATCATAGCATCCCATCTGGAGTTGTAGAGTGATTTGCACATTATCATAGCAATATCTTTGTTAGTGACATGGTTTGTAGGAGGGGGGACTCTAATGTAACCCTCTTTTTTATGATCACCCATGTTAGAGAGGTAGGTCGGACCCGTATCCGGGGAGCTCGTAAAGTTTGTGGGTGGCATGCAAATGGATGTCTTCGATGTTATTAATTGCCAATTCACTTTAGCAGAAACCTGGGTCTAAATACAATTGGAATGTTTCCTTGGTTCGGTTGAGTATCTGGCTTCATTACTTTTGACTATTGTTAAATCTCTCTCTCCCACTCCTAAGCAAACCAAACGTCGTTGGTCTGGGATTCAGGAGATGGAATCGCCCTCATTCCTTTTTAGTTCGAGAAATCTTAGCTTCTAGACAGTGGTTTTAAGGAGTGGGTAGCAGCTCAGTGAAAGGCATTTCAATGTGAGGGTTCAAGGATCATGCACCTATTATGCAAATTACAGCTAGCGATGAACTTTGAGTATGAGTTGTGGGTCCATGCACTTGGAGGCATAAGATGGCATGAATCGCTTGACATCATAGAGGATACAGATGACCTAAGCCATGACGAAAGCACAAGGAGAGAGTTGGGTTGCAAAGCATCATTCTGAAGGACATAAAAACGGCCATTGAATGATTTGAAAAAATGAACAGCTTATTTGGGAAAAAATGATTTGAAAAGCTGGAAAAAATGAAATGAGATCGGCTTATTGATTTCTTATTTTCTCCATTTTCTTGTCTTCTCCCAACTTGATCGATATTTGTTATTCCGACCAGTAAGGGGGAAAGGCGAGGTATTGTGTAGAGTCACAAGTCGGATTCAGATTCTCTAGACAAGGCCAGATTTTTCTAGACTCTACAGATATTCAGACTCGACGATCAAATTCTGAGTCTTCAGTTTGATTTGCACATATATGCGATCATCAGTTCAGAAGTCCCCATCTTTCTGGTTTTATCGGCTCAAGGTTCCCATGTGTTCCATAGGGACTCCAGAGTAGAGATCCCATTCCCTATGCCATGTGGGCTAGGGTTTTCATGTGGTTTCATTGGGACTCCAGAGTAGAGATCCCATTCTCTGATCCAGTATGGGAGAGACTCAGTTCTCCGATAAGGAGACTCATTTCCAATTACAGTGGCAATGACATGCGCAGTACAGAGCACATGCTCTCCAACGAGGAGATTCAATTTGACTTACTCCAGCCTGTTTGTTCCTCCTCACATGCACGGCATGAGAAGTAACGTCCTCGACAACAGCATACAGTTATGTTTGCGTTGAGTTGATATTGTCCATAATGTCTTGTAGTGTGAGTTTGAGATTTATTTCTGTTTGTCCAAGCTGAGCATTGCATGCTCCAGCTTGAGGGGGAGTGTTGGAGTATGTTGAGCATGCGTCACTTATGATGTAGATGGGTAAATGGATCACTCCAGGATCCATTTACTGGATCCAGTTATTTAGTCCCACATCGACCATTTGTGGGATGTGGAGACTCAGTGAGGGCTATATAAGAAGCCCCTCACCCTCTTGTAACAGTTGAGAAAGTTAAATGAACGATCAGCCCTTTGAGGCGTTCTCTCGTAGTTTCATCCCACTCCTTAGGGAGTAGGGTTCCACGTAAAATCATGTGTTCTTCATTGTTCATTATTCTTTATTTCTGATACGCTTTCGCATTCAAGTTTTCTAACACATCATAATAAAGTAATGTATCATCCATCTCTTTTCCGTCAGAGTTGGAGCTAGAAGCATCGCCAATTATTGGAATCAAAAGCCAGAATAACATTTATATCAATCCCAAATTCTCCTTATCAGTGACAATTAGATAACCAGAGCTAGCATCTGTTTTAGTTCTCGTCTTGACTTAATGACTGGGCGTCATGTAAAATTCTCGCTGAGAGACAAGGTGTGGGCACCTCAGGATTTTTTCTGTCAGTGAAAAGGGATGCTGAAGGATAATTACTAAGACAATGTGCGGACACCTACTTCTCTTATAACAAACTGATCAATTTTTGGATGAGATAGGCAGCTGTACAACCTTCAGGCAAGTTTACAACTGCAACTCGGCATAGCCAGGTATGGTACTCAGAAAGTGGGTCATATTTAAAAAGGCTTACAATTTCCTATGCACACCATTTCCAAAACAAGAAGGGGATTTCCTTGTAGAATGCAGAAGGAATCGATATCATTAAAAGTGACTCTTTTCTTTATTGTTACGCATGGAGAGGTTGTTGATTAAGAAACACAAACGAAAGTAGGTACAAGAAGCAAACCCAACTTCTTTTCTTCAGGTGCCTGTACACAAGGAGGCTTCGTGTACGGGCAGATATACCTCGCTTTCAACATGGCTCATTATGATAGTTTTAAAGTAGTTTTGGCGAGGGACCTTGCTGTCTGTTGAGTGCCTTTGGATCCTTGTTATGCAATTCGGTAGCAAAAGAATGCATTAAATTTTGAAAACAAGAAACCCCTTGTTGAGATACGGTGGGGGAGATAGATTCTCTGGAGGAGTTCGTATCGATTCTCTGGTGGAGTTCGTCCTCAATTTCATAAAGGATTGTGGTTTTTGTACCCTTCAGCATATTTTTTTGACGGGATGTCTACTAAATGCCGGTCACCGAGCTCTACAAATCCCTTTTTTTAGAAAAAAAGAATGTAGCAATAGATGGTGGAAAATGTTTGTTGCGTTTATACATACGCAAATACAATTAAGCTGAAAACAGAGAGGCGGATCTCACCACGCACTTGGTGAAGCTGCTCGTGAAGGCCTGCAATGCCGCGAGATCTTCATCAGAAACCTTCAACGCCGGATCTTCAGAACAGGAATTCCACACACAAGCACACAAAACAGGTCAGCTCCAATTGCGCGATTCGTAAAAAAAATATTAGGAAATCCTAAAAAAGATCCAAACTTTAGGGAAGCGGTGGTGAGGATGCGCTTACTATAGTTGGGGATGCCGGTTATGTAGATGAGGATGGCGGCGAGGCCCGAGAGCAGGGCCACCATGAAACCGAACCTCAGAACACGCATTCTCGCGGGAAAAACTGGGTTTCGAAGTGGGAGGAAGGAACTGGATCCCCAACGCACCACTAAGGCCGAAGGGGGAGTGATGCAGATGGTTGCTGCATCGAAGGAAAGTATTATTTGGACTCCAGAATGCACAACCCGGTTACTGGAGTTGTCGAGTTACAAGAATACTTCAAAGTTCAATTGCATAAGTCAGTGGTCGGTACTCGGTCGGAATCACCGATTAAGAATTAGTAGGCAGTCGTCGGCAATTGGTACTCGGTCAGTCGAACCACCGATTAAGAATTAGTAGGCAGTCGGGTGATTAATCGGATTTAATCAGGTACTAGTCGATTTTGATTTTTATTATTTTAAATATATAATTTATTTTTTATACATATGCTTTCATAAATTTGCATAGATTCAATAACTTCCAATTTTATAAGAGCTTAAAAAAGAAGTAATTAAAGGAAAAGAAGGAAAAAAAAGCAAGTTAAAAACAATTGTTAGCTACATAACACGAGCTAATGTTCACAAATGGATACAACATATCAAAACAAAAATAATTCAAGTAGCAAGTAAGAAGTCATTCATCTCCATCAATGTCATCATCCAAATCAAGATGCTCTTAATCATCATCATCATCTTGATCATCATCCTCTTCTTCTTCTTCATCTATGTCTTCGGGCAGAAATTCCTCCTCTTCCTCATTTATAGTCACAACGTTTGAGCTCGAAGATGAACCTCCCTTTCCATTTGGATTCTTCTCAGCTCCAAATTCTCTTCAGCGCCACTTTCACGAGCCATTGCACCCCAAGTCAAATCGGAACCTGAAGAGACCTCCTCGTCTTGAGCTTGTACATTGACTCCTCCGGTCCATTCACCTAAATTTACACAATCACGGGAGGAAAGAGGATCTCTTCCTTTCTCGAGCTGATGTTCCATCAGGTTGGAATTGAAACGAACGTACACAAGATCGTTCAGTCTCTTTTCTCCAACCTGTCTCTCTTCTTGGTATGGATCTGTAAGCAACATTACAAAAAATGTGACTAATATCAAATATTAATTTACTACTAGTATTCCAATTAGGTGGGTCAATGGAATCATTGTCGAGTCAGACGTACTCTAGTTGCTCACATTCATACGATGAAGGCGTCAAACTCAAAATCTTGATGGAAGTGTCTTTCAAATGTGGCATGTCATATCCATGGTTATACCACCAATTACCTAATAAAATAGAGAACTGGTTAATCAATAAAATCAAAGATGATTCGAATGACATGAACTGAAAATAATGCATGTAATACATGGATCATAGTTTCTTCATTTCTCATCCTTTGTCTCACGGCTAATGGCTTTCCAAATGTCCCGTGGCTATGTCTGTAATCAAGAAGCTCCTTTTGCATCTTGTATATCCAAATTTAGATAAAATTGTTCCATGCAATCCATAAAACCTCTCTTCACCACAATATATGCATCACCACCACACTTCATGTAGAAGAAGTATGGGTTCAAAAAGTAAGTTGTTAGATGCAATGGAGTATCAAGCATGCCTTTGGTCTTGGAGATAATAACATCCACAAAAAACTTGTAAGATGACTCTGCGCTATTGAAAGATGCAATTATCTCTCTCTTTGCCTCTCCAAGCTCTCTGTAACAAAGCTCATGGATTGATGTCGATCCACATCGACCACATGCGATAGATGGACCAAAGCTGTAAAACTTATGATTGCAAGTGCAGTGTGGTTCCAAAAAGTAGCACTGAAGACTATGGACGTCACTTGTTCTCCCTTTTTGGTCTTGTACCATTTGCAGTTTCTCTACTCATCTGACGAAAATATCAACCTGAGTGGTGAGCGACCTGCCGACTAGTGTTAAGTATGAAAAATCAGCAAGGGTCGTTGTGACCTCAATCGGCAAGTTGGACTCAACAAAAAAAATCTAGACCACACAAATAAAACAAGCAAGCACAAAAATCAATATCAGCGGTCTCCGCTATTTATTTAACCCGATATAACGAACATGGTCGAACACAAGGAGCACGAGTGAAACCTATGAAGTAGTCAGAAATCAGATGAAATACATATTTTTGTGGTTTTTAAATTTGTATTTTTTTTAATATTTTCAAAATGAGAAAACAAATAAAAAGATCGAGGCAAAAACAAGCTTTAATATTTTTTATTAAGACTAAAAATACTCAAAAATTAGAAATAAAATGTTTTTTATATTTTTCAAATATGCAGATGTTTTTTGTGATTTTATGGTTTTTTTCTGATTTTTTATATAATTTTATAAAAATGAAATAAAATCAAAACAGGGAAACAATGTATAGCATGGACTAAAAGGCAAGTTTAAAATAGTAAAAATGCCTTAAAGTTTTGGGTGTGATCTTTATGAAAAAAATAAAAATATCTACAAAAAACAATTGAAATCCTATTTTTTGATTTTTTTTAGAATTTTTAATGATTTTTATAAGATTTCCATAGTTATTAGCTTTTTAGGGTTTTTATAAAAGATAATGCAATAAAAATTGTACTGAAATGAAAACACACAAAAACAAGCACACGGAAATTTTTATGAATTTCTAAGACCATTTTTATTTTTTTTGGTATTTTAGAAAATAGACAGAAAATTTTTAAAGGTTTTTTATTTTAAAAAATATCAAATAAAATTAAATTAATTCTAAAAAATTACCATAAATCTTACATGTTAGCAGGAGCTAACTGTAATTTTTATGGAATTTTTAGAGTTGATTTAGTAATTATTTGATTAAAAACAACACACAAAGCACACAGGGACCTACTTGCAATTATTTGAAAATTTCAGGGCCAAATAATAACAGAAGTAAAGAGTTCAGGGCTCGACTTGCAATTTGTCCAATTAATTCACGTACATGTTCAATACACCACACACAGGGGTATAACTGCAAATACCCAAGAGTTTCTATTTACAGCATGGCAGTCAAAAGCACAGGGGCATAACATCCAAATACACCATACAAGCACATGAGACAGCACGCGATTTCACTGGAGCGGGACTAAAATGCAAATAGAGTAAAGTGCAAGGATTTGACTGCAACATTACCAAACTATTTTAAACTGCTACAAATTTACATGATCGAATAACAAAAATAGGAAAGAGAAGGGCCTAAGTGCAAGTTACCCTTTATTATACGCGATCCAACGGGCGATGGCATTCCACTTATGATCGATCGGCTGGGATGGAAGGACACCGCTTCGGCGATGGAGGGCACATATGAGATCCTCACCTGGATCTGACGCTCAAGGCTCCTCCCGATGACGGACGAAGGAGATTAGAACTGGAGGGGGAGCCTGATCGGACGACAGAGGAGCAATCTAGACGAACTCACCTCCGACGATCTCATGTCGTCAATGGTGCATGCCTCATGTGTTCTCTCAAGCTGCAGAGGAGTAGAATCGATCGAGGATGACGCTCCACGGCAGCTGGAAGACTCAAAAGGACCCAGGACCAAAGAGAGGGTCCTGGGGAGACGCGGTGAACCTGGAGCTTCCTGGAACTGCTTCGACCTCCAGATGAGGCATGTTTACGCACGAACCCTGCAGGAGAAAAGTCGTGCCCGGAGAAATAGCTCCGGCGAGGGTTAGGGCACTACAAACAATAGGAACCAAGGTGGTAGGTGAATGGACAGGTCTCCGGCGAAGCGAGGATATCGACCTTCTAATAGGCTCCAACTCGATGTTGGAGCCACGTGGGGGGTCATGGAGCAAGCGTGGAAGTGATAGGCAGTCAAAGTGGGGCGGAGTGTGGTCGGGATGCGACGGAGATGTCAAGAACAGAGGCTACTCTGTTCAGCGGAGATGTAGTGGATTTAAGGGAGATAAGCGGGAAATGAAGTACCTAAAGATGGAGGTTTACGTTTGGGAGTGTGGACGACAATCCACGGGGGTCTTGGCCTCGATGGCCAGCGCTGCCAGAGGTTGGAGCTCCTTGCAGCGGAGCGGAGGAAAAGCTCGTCGGACCTAGGGTTTGCATGCACGATATGCTCCCCTCGTCCCCCGCCCCCTCTCTCTTGTTGTCACTTTGGGAAAGGGAGACGGGTGCAACAGAAGAAGTGGCGCAGCCAAAAGGTGCTAGAAAGGAGGGGGGTCTTGCAGGTTATATACACGAAAGGGTCTAGGAAGACGAAGGTGTGTCCAGTGAACTGAGGCTCGGATTGAAGAGAAGAGGGTCGGGCGAAGATTAGGGATCCGTCCTCTGTACGTGAGGCAAAAGTTCGGGCGAAAAGGGCGTCAGATCGGGTTTGGAGAAAATGGCAAAGTTCGGGTGAAAACCCGATACGACGAGTAGGGCTACCCGGAGGGAACAATCCTGTGTGGCCCAATCAAAGGGGGCACAGGAAATGGACAGACTAGACTACAGGACAAAATAACTAAGAAAAATAAAGATAATTAAATTAAAAATAATAAATGAATTTAAATTAAAAAAGGAATAAAATGAAAACGTTTATTATTTTTCAAGATTTTTTCTGTGATTTTTAATTAGTTTTAAGAAAAATAAATTAGTCTATATACAATATATAGTGTTATATATATGTATAATATACTTAGGTGTTATCTATAATTATTTTTATTTTATTATTTTTATATATATACCCAATTTTGTATTTTATTTATTTTCAACATATTTTTAGGAGTATAAATTATTTTTTTTATTTTTATGAGTGATGTACAATTTTGAAATAAATAGGGGATGCTATATATACGTGTATTTTGTACAAGTAAGAAGGATTTTATTCTTGTTTTTATTTTATTTTTTCTGATTTTTATTTTATTTTTATTTTATTTTTAGGACTATACACAATGAAGTAGAAAGAATATTTTATTTTTATTTTTATTTTATCCAAAATAATTATTCACAGATATAAGAAATATGTACAATATAGAGTAGGCACTATCTCTCTCTACTTATTTTGTTTGGTGATCATGTCAAGGCTTGACCTTCTCTCGAGGTTTGGGTCATTCTGTATTTATTCTAAATACCTCCGTCCTTTTTCTTTTCCTTTATTCTTTTATTTTTTGCACAAATACATGCTAATTACACAAAGTTATCACATGCATGCAAAATGCTAACTTATTGTATTTACACCTATTTACATGATGATTTGCCAGTGTGGCTAAGTCTCCCGCTGCAAGCTTCATGAGATGAGAAGGTGTAACATAAGCTTTGCTTCATTTGGCTATATACACTCCGGCAGGTATTTCATTTTCTATCAGACCAGCCACTTTTTTGGAGTTTTTCTTTCTTTTGCACATTTTTTGATGTGCATATGTACAACATATCTACATGGTGCAACATATATACATGAGGACTTTTTCTTCTTGAGCTAGTAGGCTATCCCTCTTTTGAAGCATTATTGCAACCCACAACTCCTGTCTTTAGACATCAACACCGCCAGAACCAAGTTGAGATGCACTTCCCTCCATAAAGGAAGACGAGAGGTTCTGCCTAGAAGTACTACCCTCGTATGCTACCCCAAGCCAAAGGAAACTACCTCCTCACCACCTCATCTGTGTGGAGCTGAGGTGCTGGTCCAAGAAAAGCCATTGTCTGTGAGAGTCATGTTTGTGTTGTTAAGTGTTCTACTTAGGCTCATCAAGATGACATGTGATCATAGCCTAGTGTACTCAAAGAATTAAGTCACTAATGGACCTGAAAAGTCTTAACCCCAAGATCATATAAGGTTCCTCTTAGAATTAGGTGGATTAAGGTCTTAACCAAGCTTCATTTTCTAATTTAATTCCAGGCTAGCTTAAATGTCAACTATGATTCAGAAGAATATAAAAATATTTACAAAAAAACTCTTTATGCAAAGTTTTTGAAAATGTGCAAGTTTTTTTGAAAATGTTTGAATGCATGCATGAATGTAGAAGTTTGACAAACTATTTACAAACATTTACACACGGGTTTTTGCAAACTTTTATTTTTCAAACATTTTACAAAAAATTTGTACTATATACATAGTTTGAATACACAAGTATTTACAAACTTTTTTACAAACAAAATATTTTTACAAATATTTGTACATAAATAATTTTTATAAATAGCTATGTATGTGCTAGAAAGAATTTTATGAACAAGGAAAATTTTATATTTTTTTGTGATTTTTAATAATTTATTTTTGCCATTTTATTTATTAACACACTCACACATAGTACGAGTTATGGCTAAAGTATATATACAATATATACGACACCCCCTATACTTAGCTCGAACAATATCATCATAGTGATCAAAGAGCGATGAAGAAGACATAACTCATGCTTAGTATATGGAAGTGAAAAGAAAGGCTATACTACAACGACGAATACAAGAATAACATGAATAGAGCTCAGTGATTCCCCCTATACTTAGGATCAAGTAATCGTAAGTATAGCAGACTGTACACAAAGGGAAAACCGAGTGAGGGAATGTACATAGTCTACCTCCCCTATACTTAGGGTACGATCTCCCTAAGTATAGGCAGGAAAACGAAGGTAAAAAGAATCAAGAGAATACCTAACAAATCTGACACCCCCTATACTTAAGGTAAAGTGCACCCTAAGTATAGCATAATCACAAGATGCAGATGGGGTGTTAGACTAAAGAATGAGATGATATGGACATCCAGATCTATACAAGGTGGAGGACAGTGATAATCAGGCACAAGATGCAACTGATGTGAGTCAAAGACCACATCTCATACAAAATGAATCGGGGCGACGTCAACAATCAACGGATCATGATCTGGATATGGCTTGAGGTGATGACCGTTAACGTGAAAGGTAGACTCAGATGACATCTCAGATATGTCAATGCTACCATTGTCATGCACCTTTCTGACCAGGTATGGTCCTTTCCACTTACTCTGTAACTTTCCTGGAAATAATCTAAGCCTGGCATCAAACAACCATACTCTCTGATCTATCTCAACTGCTTATGGCTGATATGAGAATCATGCCATATCTTTACTCGCTCCTTATACTGTAGGTTGTTTGTGAAGGTTGTATCTCTAAGCTCCTACAGGGCTGCCAATTCTGCCTTCCTTTGATCACCTACACTCTCTGGATCCAATAGTATATCGGTGATAGCCCAAAGTGACTTGTGCTTAATCTCAACAGGTAAATGGAAGGGCTTGCCATAAACGAGATGAAAGGGAGAAGTACCCAAAGGAGTCTTGAAGGAAGTCCGATATGCCCATAAGATCGAGTCCAAAAGCTGTGACCAATCCTTTCGGTCTGGGCAGACTACCTTCTGCAGTATCATCTTTATCTCTCTGTTCGATACTTCAGCAAGACCATTGGTTTGAGGGTGATATGGAGTGGCAACACGATGGTTTATGTTGAACTCGTTAGCGTGGGCCTTTACCTTGTTGTTGATAAAGTGAGACCCCCATTAGATATCAATACTCTAGGCACCTCGAATCGTGAAATGATATTCTTCCTCAAAACTTTGCAAACAGTCTTAGCATCTGCGGTTCGGGCGAGTATGGCCTCAACCCAACGATTCACACAATCGACTACCAACAGAATGTACTCAAATCCCCGACTTTTAGGGAATGGACCCTTGAAATCAATGCCCCATGCATCAAAAACCTCACAGAAGTGAATGGACTGCATCGGCATCATATAACGTTGTCCACCGATGCCCATCCTCTAACAGTCAGTACACCTCTTCATGAATTCATCAGAATCCTTGAAGAGGGTAGGCCACCATAGGCCGAATTAAAGCACAATCTGTGTTGTTCTCCTTCCATAATGATGTCCTCTTGCCTCAAGCTTGTGGCAGTATGCGAGGATGCTGTGGTGCTCCTCTTGAGGAATGCACCGACGCCAGACGCTATCCCCTTCTTCATGTTAAAGGATGGGATCCTCCCAATGGTAGGACTTGGCCTTCGCAAGGAAAGTCTCAAATCGCTACCTGGGCTAACCTTGTGGAACTTTCTTGGCAACAAGATAGTTCACAATATCAGCGTATGGGAGAGAGGCGATAGCAAGGATCACCTCATCTGGGAAGGTCTCTGTAATGGGATTAGTCTACTTAGATTCCTCAAGATTTTCCAAACGAGAGAGATGATCCGCCACCACATTCTAGACTATAGGATTATCCTTAGACTCAATATCAAATTCCTAGAGTAGAAGGATCCATTTAGTCGGTCTTGCTTTGGCATCCTTCTTTGCCATGAGGTACCTGATGGCAGTGTGATCTGTATAGATAGTCATTTTTGATCCCAGAATATATGATCGAAATTTGTCCAATGCGAAGATTACGACTAGCATCTCTTTCTCCGTGACTATATAGTTCCGTTGCGCGACATTCAATGCACGGCTAGCATAGTGAATGGCAAATGATACTCCATCCCTCCTCTGTCCTAGCACAACCCCTATGGCAAAATTGGAGGCATCCGTCATGATCTCGAATGGGAGAGACCAATCAGGTGGCTAAAGGATAGGTTTCTAAAAAATTAGCTCTTGAGAGTCTCAAATGATGCAAGACACTTATCATCTAGATTGAACTCAGTGTCTTTTGTCAGCAAATCAGTCAACGGTTGGGAAATCCTGCTGAAGTCGTGAATGAAACGTCGGTAGAAATCGACATACCCCGGAAAGGATCGTAACTGTCGCAAGTTGGATGGTGGATTGACTTTCCTGATGATATCCACCTTGGCCGGATCAACCTCCATGCCCCTATTGGAGATGATATGACCGAGCACCATCCCTTGAGTTACCATGAAGTGACTATTCTCCCAAGACAAGACAAGATGATCCTCTATGCAATGCTGAAAAACATGGTCTAGGCAATCAAGACAAGCATCAAACCTGTCACCGTAGACCGAAAACTCATCTATGAAGACCTCTAAACAATCACCCACCTTGTCTGAGAAAATTGGACAACATGCACCTTTGGAATATCGCTGGATCGTTACATAAACCAAAGGGCATCCACCTGAAAGCATAAGTCCCAAACGGACATGTGAATGTCATTTTCTCCTGGTCTTCGGGCACTATGGCCAACTGATTGTAGCCGAAGTACCCATCAAGAAAACAGTAGTGACTCTTCCCAGCTAGCCTTTCTATAATATGATCAATAAAAGGCAGTGAGAAATGATCCTTCTTGGTGGCCTGATTCAATCGTCGTAGTCTACACTGACCTTCCAAGAAGTGGATACCCGAGTAGCTATCTCCTCTCCAGACTCACTCACAACTGTAGTGATGCCCGTCTTCTTGGGAACCACATGTAATGGACTAATCCACTTGGAGTCAGACATGGGGTAGATAAAATCGATGCTCCACCATTTCGATATTTCCTTCATGACCACCTCTCGAAGATTCGGGTTCAGCCGTTGCTGGAACTCATGCGATGGCAGTGTCCTCTTCAAGATAGATATGGTGGGAGCATAAGGTTGTACTTATCCCCTGGAGATCAGCTACACTCCGTCCTATTGCCTTGCGGTTCATTTTAAGAACCTCCATCAAATGAGTTTCTTGCTCTCTAGTCAAATATGTTGAGATAATGATTGGGTACATATCATGCTCACCCGCAAGGAATCTATACTTCAGCGACTGCGGCAAGGGCTTCAGTTCAGGACAACTAGGAGCTGGAAAATCTGGCCTCTGAAAAGTCTGTGTAAATGCAACCAGATCTGAATGAGAGAACTCTCGCTGATCATGCAAAACTGGTGAAGACTGCACTGCTAGTGTATCTGTACTCGGTGCTAGCACGATCTCCACCCTAGCTGCTGGCTCTGTGGAAATCAGTCAAGGTAATAAATCATCAAACTCTACCCAGTATATGTCTGAATCCGGGGGATCTGAATTATAATCACATGATACAAAATCTGCTTCGCTATCCTGAACGCGATCGTCAGCCTCCAAAGTATCCTTAGGCAAGAGTGTGCTCTCTGAACTCTCCTTTGCTAGAAACTGTGGATCTATAACATCTGAAGGTGATAGAAGGGATCGTGAAACGAGATCGGACCAAGCAGCTTCATCTTCAGTGATCACAAGTCACACTCTTAGTGGGCATCTCGCTCTGCCTCTGTCGGCTGCTCTGTATCGCTGAACTGCTCTGAGCAAGCTGAGTCTCGTGCTATGGTCTCATCGATCGTCTCTATCTGTATACTCTCGCCCTCGATGCGATAGTATACTTTCCCACTATCATGGTCGGATACTGCCTTTGCTGTGGCCAAGAATGAACGTCTTAGAATGATGGGGGTATCGATCACAGATTCAGGGATCTCCATGTCCAACACAACGAAGTCCACGGGGAATTTCAGGCCTTGAATTGTGACGACCACATCCTTCAACAACCCCTTCAGCCTCTTGACAGATTTATCAGCAAACTGAAGGGTTGTCCTGCTCTGTCGAAGAGGGCCAAACTTGAATCAGTCGAGTAAGGCTGCCTGAAGGAGGTTGATGGAAGAGCTGTTGTCTAATAGAGTGCGATCAAATCTCTGCTCATGAATGTGGCATCTGACATAGGGAGCTCCTACATCTGGCCTCTTGGCTGGCAGATAGTTCTGAATAGCGATGTAGGTGGCACGGGTCATCACATGGATTTCTGCCTGATGGTTCCTCTTCTTCATGCGTATAGTGGTCTTCTCTGTCAAGTTCTCCTAGAAGAGAGGGATGTGCTCAAGTGCCTCTTGTAGAGTCAGTTGGATATAGAATCTATCAATTATCTGCTGGCTGAACTCTAACTGCTGATCTTTTTTTGGATTTTCTTTTTTATTCCCCTTCATCAAGTGGAGTGCTTGAGGGAAGGGGATGGTTGGACCCTCCTCAGGTAGAGGGCTAGGAACATGTTCCTGTTGCTGGGAGGGAACAGAATCCATATAAGTATCATCAAGCATCACATATGGACTCGAAGATGAAGAGTCCTTTTATTTATTATTTTTTTGTTCTTTTTCAAATAGTCCCGAGGTATAGAAAGTGGAGAAAACACAACTGGAATAGAAATGGTGGCATCAGTACCACCTACGGCATCTGTCTTCACGACATCAACACCTCGGGACTGGAAGAAGGGTGATCGAGTGGGAACATGGCAGAATCGAACTCAGGTTCGGAAAGCTAGTCTAGGCTCTCCTGAACCTACCAAGATGAATGGGGTGGAGTGCTCGGAAGCGGTGCTGCCAAAGGCTGCCTAAGGGACCTTCGGCCCATCATCGTGATCTGGAAGGAATGCGGATGGGATCTGGAAACAAACAAGATCAGCAATCAAACCCCCAATTCACCTACGCAATGCTGAGCTGATGACCGTGAAGGTTCGGTTGTTTCATCTTGTCAATTTTATTTAGGTGATAAGTCAGTCTTGTAGAGCGATTATGCGAGATGTTAGGTACCCGATGCTCCCAAGAGACTGGCCCAATCCCAAAGCTAGATCTTTCCTAGCCAGTAGAAGTTGCGGACCGTTTACCAGCTACCTGATCGACTCGCTCTGTTAAGGATATTGCGACCCGCTTTACTGGAGACCGGAGCGATCCTCACTGGAGAACGACTAACTCCAAGACCAATACTCTAATGAGAGTTCAGGTGTAGCTCCAGCCCAGTGTGTGTGTCACTCTCTCGCGCAAGCAAACCAAATAATGAGAAGATGACTCTCCCAAGATAGATTTTTAAGTGGAGTGTCTTTTAGGATCAAGTTTGTTTAGCAGCCCCATACATATCTTTTTTAGGTCTTTTTCAATAATCAAATAAACGCCTAACAAATTTTTTGATCTCCTGATTATTTAAAGTCCAAAAACGGGGGAAAAGTCGAAAAAGCTGATGCGCGATCAAAACTTATGATGCATGTAAAGTAAGAAAGGCGTACCAGACTCCAGCACTCTACATGCAGGGTGATCCACGCATAAAATTAAAGACAGAATTTAAACTAATCTAAATGATGCAAGAAGAAAACAACCTTAGACGAATACTTTCTAGGATCGTGAAGAACACCGACTAACTGGTCAGAGAGAGAGGTCTAAGTTCGGTCTCTGATGCTGATCGGTGTCCGTCACAACGGATCCTGCGCACACTGTATACGGCCTCTAGCAGCACGTGACCTCTCAAGCGACCAAGTTAACTTTTTTATTATTAGTAGGTGCATGCAAATAGTCAGGGATTGGGCTTTAATGAATTACGTCACAATCACAGAAATTCCTAAGTATAGGGGTCAAGTTCTTCGAGAATCAAAGGAAATAAAAAGCGAAGAAAACCAAAACCAACGAAAAACAACGGTGAGGTCCCTTGAGCACACTGGTTCTCGGTAAAATAGACCCCAATATGCCAAGTCCAAATAAGGTCTGAGTGTCCAGAGTCTAAGTTATTAGAACAATAATAAAATGCTGGAAATAAACTAAGCTAATCTACTATCTAAAAACTACAATTGCCTCCTACCGCTCCTGCTCCTCCTAGGGCACTTGTCTCCTCTAAAGTATTCTCGGGTGGTTCCTCAAATGGAAAGAAACAGAAAGCGGATCAGAAAACTGTTGTAACAAATAGAGATAAAAATATAAAATAAAATTAAAAAGAAGAAGGCTGAAAAGTGACTACTAAGCTGTGCTCCCCGGCAATGGCACCTATCTGGTGAGCGACATGCCGACTAGGGTTAAGTATGAAAAATCAGCAAAGGTCGTTGTGACCCAAACCAACAAGTCGGACTCAACAAGAAAAATCAAAACCACACAAATAAAACAAGCAAGCACAAAAATCAACGTCAACGGTCTCCGCTATTTATTTAACATGGTATAGCGACCAGGGTCGAACACAAGGAGCACGAGTGAAACCTACGAAGTAGTCGGAAATAAGATGAAATGTATGTTTTTGTGGTTTTTTAATTTGTAGTTTTTCTAATATTTTCAAAATGAGAAAAGAAATAAAAAGATCAAGGCAAAAACAAGCTTTAACACTTTTTATTAAGACTAAAAATACTCAAAAATTAAAAATAAAAATATTTTTATATATTTCAAATATGCAGATGTTTTTGGTGACTTTATGGTATTTTTCTGATTTTATATAATTTTATAAAAATAAAACAAAATCAAAACAGGGAAATAATGTACAACCTAGACTAAATGGAAAGTTTAAAATAGTAAAAATGCCTTAAAGTCATGGATGTGATCTTTATGAAAAAGCAAATAAAAATATATACACACAACAACTGAAATCCTATTTTTTTTTATTTTTTAGAATTTTTAAAGATTTTTATAAGATTTTTAGAGTTTTTAGATAATGCTGCAAAAATGGTACTGAAATGAAAACACACAAAAACGAGCATACAAAATTTTAATGGAATTTTTAAGACCATTTTTATATTTTTTGGTATTTTAGAAAATAGACAAACACTTTTAAAGATTTTTTTATTTTTAGAAAATATCAAATAAAACTAAATTAATTCACAAAAATTACCATAAATCTTCATGTAAGCAGAAGCTAACTATAATTTTTATGGAATTTTTAGAGTTGATTTAGTAATTATTTGATTAAAAACAACACATGGACCTACTTGCAATTATTTGAAAGTTTCAGGGCCAAATAATAACATAAGTAAAGAGTTCAGGGCTCGACTTCCAATTTGTCCAATTAATTCACACACATGTTCAATACACCATGCACAGTGGTATAAATGCAAATACCCAAAAGTTTCTATTTACAGCATAACGGTCAAAAGCACAGGGGCATAACATGCAAATACACAATACACGCACGTGAGATAGCACACGAGTTCAGTGGAGCGGGGCTAGAATGCAAATAGAGTAAAGTGCAAGGGTCTGACCGCAACGTTACCAAACTATTTTAAACTACTACAAATATTTACAGGACCGAATAATAAAAACAGGAAAGAGAAGGGTCTAAGTGCAAGTTACCCTTTATTATACGTGATCCAACGGGCGATGGCATTCCACTTATGATCGAACGACTAAGATGGAAGGATACCGCTTCGGCGATGGAGGGTGCATATGAGTTCCTCAGCTGGATCTGACGCTCAAGGCTCCTCCCGATGACGGACGGAGGACATTAGAACTGGAGGGGGAGCCTGATCGGACTGCAGGGGGCAGTCTGGAAGAACTTGCCTCCGGCGAGCTTTTGTCGTCAGAGGTGCATGCCTCATGTGTTCTCTCGAGCTGTAGAGGAGTAGAATCGATCGAGGATGATGCTCCGTGATGGTTGGAAGGCTCAGAAGGGTCCAGGACCAAAGAGAGGGTCCTAGAGAGAGGCGGTGAACCTGAAGCTTCATGGAACTACTTCGACCTCTAGATGAGGCTTGTCTGCGCACGAACCCTGCTGGAGAAACGGTCGTGCTCGGAGAAATAACTCCAGCGAGGTTTACGGCACTACAAACAACATGAACCGAGGTGGCGGATGAATAGATAGGTCTGCGGTGAAGCGTGAGAATCGACCTGCTAATAGGCTCCAACTCGATGCTGGAGCCACGTGGGGGGTTACGGAGCAAGCGTAGAAGTGATAGGCAGTCGAAGCAAGGTGGAGTGTGGTCAGGATGCGGCGGAGATGTGAAGAACAAAGGCTACTCTATTCGGCGGAGATGTAGTGGATTCAAGGGAGATAAGCAAGAAATGAAGTACTTGAAGATGGAGGTTTACGCCTGGGAGTGTGGACAATAATCCACGGGGGTCTTGGCCTCGATGGTCGATGCTACTAGAGGCTGGAGATCATTGCGACAGAGCAGAGGCAAAGCTCACTGGACCTGGGGTTTGCACACACGATATGCTCCCCTCGTCCCCTCTCTCTCTCTTGATGTTACTCTGGGAAAGGGAGACAGGTGCAACGAAAGAAGTGGCACAACCAAAAGGTGATGGAAAGGAGGGATGACATGCATGTTATATACACGCGAGGGTCCGGGAAGATGGAGGCGTGGCCCGCGAACCGAGGCTTGGATCGAAGAAAAGAGAGCCGGGCGAAGATTAGGGATCCGTCCTTTGTACGCGTGGCAAAAGTTTGGGCAAAAAGGGCGTCGGATCGGGTCTGGAGAAAATGGTGAAGTTCGGGCGAAAACCCAATCCGATGAGTAGGGACTACCCGGGGGGGCCAATTGACCTAAGTCAACAATCCCGTGTGGCCCAATCAGAGGGGGCGCAAGAAACAGACAGAATATACTACAAGACAAAATAACTAAGAAAAATAAAGATAATTAAATCAAAAATAATAAACGGATTTAATTTAAAAAAAAATAAAATGAAAAATGCTTACTATTTTTCAAGGGATTTTCTATGATTTTTAATTGTTTTTAAGAAAAATAAATTAGTCTATATACAATATATAGTGTTATATACAAGTATAATATACCTAGGCGTTACGCACAATTATTTTTATTTTATTATTTTTACAAAAATACCTAATTTTGTATTTTATCTATTTTCAACATATTTATAGGAGTATAAAATATTTTTTATTTTATTTTTATGAGTGATGTACAATTTTGAAATAAATATGGGGATGCTATCTATATACATGTATTTTGTACAAGTAAGAAGGATTTTATTCTTGTTTTTATTTTATTTTTCTGATTTTTATTTTGTTTTGTTTTTTGGACTATATACAAGGAGGTAGAAAGAATATTTTATTTTTATTTTTATTTTATCCAAAATAATTATTCACAGATATAAGTAATATGTACAATATAGAGTAGGCCCTATCTCTCTCTACTTATTTTGTTTGGTGATCGGGTCAAGGCTTGACCTTCTCTTGGGGTTCGGGTCACTCTGTATTTATTCTAAATACCTCCTTTTTCTTTTTCTTTATTATTTTATTTTTGCACAAATACATGCTAATTACACAAAGTTAACACATGCATGCATAATGCTAACATATTGTATTTACACCTATTTACATGATGATTTGTCAAGACTAATAGCTAAAATAAAAGAATAAAGAGTGAGAATCAGGGATTCATCACTTAGCTTGTCTTTTTTTTTGGAATGCTTTCAAGAGTGAGGAAAGTAGTTGCAAACCCCGTTTGCCCTATTCTAGCGGGCCCCTCTTGTTTGTGAACTTCCACATCAAGCTCAGAGTTTTAGCGTGAGCACAAATGAAAACTGTGAGTGTCTTCGCCTTTATAATTGCACTCTTCACTTAAGAATCTTTGCTTATCTCCACTAAAGTAAAATCAATGGAATGCACATCACATGAAGTCCACCATATCTGGGGATATTTTGTGAGTAGCAATATCGTTGCTGCTACATTTGTCAAAGCATTATCCATAATAACCTAAACATTATTCTCCACTCCAACTTCATTTATGCACTCGTCCACTAACTGAAAGATGTACTCGACAATGTGTGTCTCGGCAGAGTCATCTATGGACTCTAAATGAAGTACCCTAAGAGCAATTGACACAAAAGTTCATGACGCTCCTTCCTCGCATGTTTGTCCATGCATCAGTCGTTATAGAGCATCATGTCTTCTTCCATGTAATTCGATGACATTGCAAGTCATAAAGTATTTTTTTGACCACCTTCTTAAAAAATGGACCGCTCATCTCATACCTCGTTGGAGTCTTGAGACTGGTACCATACATCCCAGTTGCCTCCACCATCTACTTGAATGGTTTCATGGTCAATGCATTGAAAGGGAACATCGATGTATATACCCAATTACATATATAGGAAATAACCCTTTCACAATGATCCTTGGATAAAGCATCTTTTATGTTCATCTCGACGTGATCCTTAAACAGTAACGGTCTACTCCAGAGATTCGGAAGATTGGCGTCTTTTCGCAGATCTAGCATCTCCAGCGATGCCAATATCAATCTCATCTCTCATCTCAACAACCCCAACAGCTTTCTGACTCTTCTTTTTAGCAACATCATCCAAGTATGATATCATCATCTTCTTCATCTCTCTGTCCACCTTAGGATATGCAAGCACATTGCCTTTACTGTATGCAAGATTTTGCTTGAACATGAAAACTCCTCCTTTCACCACATTCTTATACAACCTGCATATAACCGTGTTTAGATCCACACGGTATGAAATGTATCCAAATTACCATGCATGATCACTTGATCCCAACGTTACATAGAAAGACGCGTCGCTACTAGAATCGACAATCATAGGGAGTGACCATCTACATTGTCAAAAACTCATAAGTTAATACTTGACATAAATAAGTTAGTAACGCTACTAATTACTGTTCTATTAGTAAGTAGTAAGATTTATACTGAAAATATGTCAAACAAAACCAAGCTACAACTTTACATAAGAACACACAATTGCATTGAAATCAGAACAAACATTAAAAAAATCAAATGGAGGGATTAGTTAAGATAACTTTTGAGGCACCAAATCTGGGATTGTCTACCAACTCTGAGACTATTCACAAGTTAAAACAAATGCTAATAAATACTAAAAATATCCGCCAACTCAACTTATAAACAATGATTTAATGTTGAAAATGTTTAGACGACTTTTGAGGCACCAACTACTTCCTTTTTTCAGCTATCATTTTAGTTGTAAATGGATCCAATGTAAACATCTGGCATTATAGCATGAACTTGATTTAACCAAGCACCGTACCATATACATAACAAATCAAATCCCCACCAATCATATAAATTCGGCATGATAATAGTGATGAAGAAAGTGAAAAGTGAAAACTGGATTGTATAATCCCATGTTTCTAGCATAATTACACCAATCACATGTTCAAATCCAAATAAATCCAAACTGGATCATATAGAAACCTCAATTCAAGAGCAACTTCTTCACCAAATGATATACTGGCAGACTATTTAAAAAATATTGTAAACCCTAACCTTTGCGGTCGGCGACGCTGACTGGAGCGGGAGGAGATGAATGTCGAGATGGCTAGAGCGACTCGAGGTGTTTTGAAGATCGGAGGAGGTGGTGATCGGAGGAGGTGCATCAAGATGATCTCTTTAAGAGGGTTCAAAGAGCAGCAGCTGGGTATCGAGTTTTTCTAAGAGTGCGTGAGGATCCAAACAATAACCTAAATCCTTAACTCGAATCAGGTATCTGGACCCACGTGCAAAAGTCTTTCGATTAGTCAACTGACTAGTCGGCCCGACTAGTAGCTCTACCCGACTAGGGCCGACTATCCCTAGTCGGGTCGGCCAGGCCACTGAGTTGATTAATTATGATGACTAGTTGACCTAGTCGGCTGATTTTTGCAAGCTTGGTAAGATGTAAAGGATGAAAGGGAATGCAAGTCAAATGGGGAGGACTAGAAGGTATGTTGGTCAATTGAATGAAACTATAACCTCTAGTCGAGTTCAATTCAATAAGAAAAGTTCGAGTTCGGTTTTATAGAATATGCTCGAGTTCGAGTTTGTTTAGAAAATGAATTTTCAGATTTGGTTTGATAGTAGTTCATTAATTATTTGACTCAACTTAAACTTATTTAGTTGAAGAAGTTCAAATTTTGAGTTTGACAATAATGTTTGACAAGCAATAAATACGTGAAAGTATTCAAATTAAAGTGTTACAAAGTCCTCCTATTAGTACTATAATTTCTTTAACCCCAAAACTTCTCATGTATACAAATATGAAGTCACACACACACACACACACACACACTTATACACATGCATATATAAAATTCGAACTCTTAACGAATGTATATTATGTTCATGTTCAGTTTGATGTTCATTTTGTTTGGAAAATGAATGAACATTTTTTAAAACTTTTATTGAATGAACTCTAGAATATGAACATGTTTAGTTCGATCAGCAGCCTTACTGCAAAGGAGAGAAATATCTTGTAATAATATTGGAATTTTTATGCCATAATCCTTGGCTAACTTTGCTAATTACATAAGAAACTTTATAGTTTTTATAATTTCACCATGAACCTTGTGAAATGCTAATTCTTACACCATGACCCTTGTAGGTTAACTTCTATCTATACCAATGTCAACTCTAACAGAATCTATTGAGAATTTTCCTTATATTTACCCTTTTAGCATATCAAATTTACAAGAACTCCATCTTTCTTTATAAACGATCAACCACGTCCACGAGTTCCATGCAACCATTTCACGCCTTCTTCTTCGTCTCCATCACAAGTCCAATATGAACCAACATGTGGTGATGATTGAGCTTCATGCTGTTGCATTTGATCTCCATCTATGTAATCAAATAGCTTCTCGCCATATTATGTGCCAAATGGCCATATCCATAGAGTCTAAGCAACACAGTTGCAATTGACAGTTTGTTCACAAAGTAACGCGCAATTTGAATTACTCCACGACATCTCTAGGATTAGGATGAGGGTGGCATCTCTAACACATCTATAATAGATGAGGAGGAAGTTAATTAGTGAATCTAGCATTTACGATGAATGAGGAAGGAAGGGTGTGGTTGCTCATGGGGGTGGTAGTGGTGATGGACATAGACAATGGAAAGGAAAGAATCAAGTATGGAGGGTAATTAGCTCCATGCCCCTTTAAGGAATAGTTGGATGAGGAAGATGATAATCGTAACTGTTGGAGCCCGAGAGACGATGAATCAGAGAATTATCAACTTACTATCAGAATTTTAACTTAGATTCTTGAATAAAACACTCAATAAATATCTTTAAAATAAAGAAATGAATAAAATACATGTTATGGTAAACTTAGAATAATTATATATGTTTATCTTGTAAAAAAAACTCCAGAAATAATTTAGAATAAAAGTTATAAAATAATGAGTTGAATCTTGTATATATTCACCTGTAAATAGCCCAAACTTCAAATATTTTCAATAAATCCATGTTAACTCCAAATAACATGAAATCGACTCCATTGTGTACTTCACTAATCTTAATAAATGGAAAAACTTTAAAATTATTAACCTATACATATGTCAAATAAATTCAATTGAGACAAAAATAGTAAAATCATGTATCTTCTCCATACAATCCATATGAGCCCAAAATCACCATTGAATTAATACATATTAAATTCTCTATGAAATGAGATGAAATTAAAAGTAATCAAATTTCATAAAAAATGACAATGTTAGAAGCATAATCAGATACAAACAAGATAATAACAATGTAAGAACACAAGGTTTTACGTGAAACACTACTGCACAAGGAGTAGGATAAACCGCATGAGAAGGCTTCTCAAGGACCAAACATTATGTTATCACTCTCTTAACAAATACATGTGGTGTGGGACTTCTTATATAGCCCCCCATCCCAAGTCCCACTCATAGACGATTGTGGAACTAAACATGTGGATGTGGTAATTAGACCCTAGAGAGTGAAGGTAAGGTAATTAGCCTCGCACATCACGGAAGCATGAAAATCACATCATATGTGATCTAATTCAATTAGTCATACTAGTTGACATGGTAGCAGAAAAACAATTTTTTTTGTTAAGATGAACCGCAAGGTATGTATACCTTTTCCATATCATTTCATCGATATCACATGGATATTAAGGTTACCTCTTGAAGCGTGGTTGTAATCCTCGATGCTTCAAAAGGAAGAAGCCTCTTTACTCAAGTCTAATCTGACAAGAGTGTACTTGTAGTCGTGATGATAAATCATGTGGTTCTCGCAATCTTGAGCAACGATCCAAAGAAGCGATCTCCTATTTTCGTCTCATGAAATCACTCGTCTCCTCTACAAACAAGAAGCGCGAAAGAGGATAGAGATCCACTAGCGATCGATCCAGCAACATGACAGTAGCACATCGATGATCATGATCTCCACCAACCGTAGGTGGGGGCGGCCTAGGGTTGTAGAGAGGTAGAGGTTGGACATGTATATGGATAGAGAGATTCGTCTATGCAACTATTGCATATGACTTGTGTGTATTATGGAGATCTAGGGACAACCCTCCTTTTATAGGATTTTGGAAGTACATGGATCCCAATCCATGTGCTTTTAAGATCAACGATTTATATTCATTTGTGTTTCTTAAAAAAACATAAATAAATATAAAAGAATACTCTGAAAAATAATATCTAAATTATCTCTTTTAATTAGTTCGAAATTATCCCATTAACAAATAATAAAAAATAAAAAAGAACCATTCCACTAACTAACTTAAGGTGAACGTCCATCATGGTGACATCATCATGGACGTCCACCCTATAAAGGGACTTATCAATTTTATTTTGATATTTTTACCCCATGAACCCTATAAACTTTGTAAATTACTTTCTCAGCCTTTGAAATAACATAATTCCCCCTCGACCTCGTAAACTTGCTAACTCTTACCCCATCAACCATGTGATTAACTCACATCCATTGGACTATTAAAAACTAATCGGATTCCATTAATTTCTTATATATAATACCCCTTTCATTTTGCAAAAATTACAATGATTGCTCTTCTCTCATATAGCTATTTTTCTAAATAACTTATGATTAGCACATGAGCATGGGTTTATAGATTAGCTCATTAAAGACTCTTTATGCTAGTGGGAGATTGTTGGACATGCGACCCCACGATGAGCCATTATGCAAAATGTTATTGCAATTATCATTTCCTGATCT
The DNA here is from genome assembly GCA_037367405.1 of Ottelia alismoides. Classification (NCBI taxonomy): domain Eukaryota; kingdom Viridiplantae; phylum Streptophyta; class Magnoliopsida; order Alismatales; family Hydrocharitaceae; genus Ottelia; species Ottelia alismoides. Next base: position 14,711 of record JAZKJV010004827.1, on the reverse strand, counting down.
GAAATGAAAAATAACTAATTTGCATAATAGGTCCCTTAGTACAACTAGGGTTATGCATCATGGAATGATCACATATCTATTGATTCAATTGTTGAATCATAGAGGCTGGTGCTTGGATAAATATCTAAAGAGTTAGATTGAGGACTCATCGAGCACTGCTAAATAATTATTAAGAGATGATCTCTAGCGTGAGTAGGAGATGGCAATCCTTTCTCTTTTGGCTGATATTTGACTGACCTCTTAATGCAGGTCCTATGCATAGGAATAGAGATTTGGAGGTGTCAGATAAGCTAGGTCAAAGAGGTGACTTAGTGAGATCAAGTCCTATGTCATATGTTGTCATGATATAGACATGCATCCTCTAAACGGAGATAGATGTATTGATATATGTCTTAGTATGTACATTTGGCAGACCGATAAGTTGATGGTCTATTCAAGGTCTATACACCGGTGAGCTGGTGTGCATACAAGGTAATATGAGTAATATGATCTCTCAAAGGGATCATACATATTTATTCCTGAATCAGAAGAAATGAGCGTACTCATGAGATATTAGGAATCAAAATCCATGCACAATCGTCTCGCTTTGGAAGCTTGACTGAATTTGTAGGTTTGATGTATGCTTTTGGAAAGTATATGATCGATACCAACTCCTAATGATCAAATGAGAACCTTAAAGATAAAACCATGAAGGAGACAGTCTAAATAAGATCTAAAACTTCAGGTTTATCCTAGGTCTTCAAGTATGCATGATGTATGGGTATTAGGAATACTCGAGGGTGATGTGATCAATAAACGATTGTATAACTATGACGCTTCCATTCCGAGAGAGTGCTAAAACATTCTGGATTTTAGCGACTCCTCTCAACGGAGAAGTAATCTGATCTTAGTTCAAATGTTTGACATTAATCTGAATACGATTTAGATGCAATGAAAAGATTAGATTTATGGACTTGATTTAATCAAACATCTTTGGGAGGTCCCCTTGATATTGATTTGAGATATGCTCTCAATATACAAGTTACTATACGTGGAACATACAATCGCCTTGTCCTTATCTCCAAGTATTCACGGAGAAAGCACATTGTTCTTGAAAGAGTTCAAGAATAATTTCATTGTTGATAATGTGCCTGAGCATTGAGGAAAAGTGATAGTTAAATGTCCTTATTTGTCCTTATAAGGAGAGTTATCTAAGATAATTAAATGTGATTTAATTATCGAAGATGTGAATAATGTGAATGCGATTCATGTTATTTGGGAACATGAGAATAGAGATACAATATATAAATGTGATCCAGTTATCAAGGATATGAATTATGTGGACAATGCTATCCATATTATTTATATATATTATAAAATATGATTTATAATGTATTAGAGATAACATATTATAAATAGTATCTTCAAAGTAATTGTTTATGTGAATTGGATTCACATTGGAAATTGTTTGGAAATACAATTTACATTTTGTTTTGGATTGTGAATATGATTCACAATTATTTAATGGCATGATTGCATGATTCACGAAATTAATTTAGAATTATTTTTGTGAACTATTTTACAATAAAAGTTGTTATAAATAGATATGAAGGATTAGAGGAGCCAACACCATCCATTTAATGGATAATGGACGGCCACCCTATGACTTGTTTTCAAGGGTGACTGTCCCCCCTTTTAGGAAGGTGGGTGGCCTCCTTCCTAATCCTTCTATGCTAATTGATTTAGTTCAAATTAAATTATATTAAATATTCAATGTATATTTAATTTAATCTAAATTAATTATCGTTGTATTTTTACAACAAAATCATGTCCATTGAATAGAAACACAAATCAATCTCAACCATTGATTTGTTTCAATGGATTGAAATCCATGGACTCCCAAAATACTATACAAGAAGAGGAAACCTATCTCTTCTTTAATAAGCAAATTATATGCTCTATCCCCCCTCTCTATACACCAAGCCTCTCTCTTTCTCCTCCTAAGAGTGGTCGTCCACCCTAAACCCTAAAGAGGGTCACCGTCGTCGCTGACGAGTTGCTAAATACGTGGTTTAATTTGGGTACGTTGTAGTACGTGTACTTAGCGAATCAGTCAGAATCGAGAGAAGATCTCCATGAAGAGTGTCTCGGCTTAATTTATATCCCGGGCAAGTCCGGGGTCGAACACAAGGAGGCAAAGGAACAACTTGAGGTCAATTCAAAAATTAAGATTTAAATTTCCAATGCGTATTTTTTTTATTTTTTATGCAAAAACAAATGCAAATGCAAATGCAAGTGAATTAAGCTACTAAGAAAACACACAACTTAGTCAAATTAATTTTAATGTCAAATCAGTTCAATTTAGCTAAATTTTATTTTTCGAGTAAACTTAATCCAATGATGAATGCAACATATATTTTTTTGGAATTTTCAGGGTTAAAATGCAACAATGAAAAATGTCCACTTTTATGGGGTTTTTTCGTAAATTTTCACACACACAATAGGCAAAAATTATGAAAAAATACTGGAATATAAACATGACAGAAGGAAGCTACAGTAATATTTTTGGAATTTTGTGACAAATATGGATTTTTTATGGATTTTTTTAGTGAAAACAGAGTGATATTGAGTAATTAATTTCTAATAAATCCATAATTGCAAATTAATCATAGTGCTAATTATCTCCAAAAGATATTTAGATGCTCAAATCAGGAGAGTTGAAATTTTGCGAAAAGGATGTATGTAGATTTAACTAAAAATCAAATACGAATATCATTCTATGATTTATTCCAGGCACAAAACAACTCCATTTTGATGAACTTTGGGTAGTAATTCAATCATATTTCAAGGCATCATGTCTAATTTTTGTGAATTTTTTGGAATAACATTGAGTGAGATATGAATTTATGAGCTCAAATTGGGTAAAATATATAATATTTCAGTTACATATTTTCAATTAATTACCCAAAGATCATAAAAATATAAATAAATATCCACGTGGTAGAGAACTAGTTGCTCAACATAAAGACATTTTTCAATGAATAAAATGATGCGATATTGAAGTCCTAACTAAAGCACAAACATAAGGTTATCCGTGCAATACAGAAAATACAAGTGACTAATCAAACTTGTGCACAGGGGCACTTTTGAAATTACATTAAATATGCGGGCAAAACATGCAATTTTCACAAAAATAAGAAAAAAACGGACCTTCATTTCCAGGTGGACCGCTAGGGCACGAAGGTGGGGGAATTGCGGCAGGGCAGCGTGAGGTTGGAGGAGCTTGGTGCCGCGCGGAGGGCAGCCGCGGCCACGGCGGCTGGAGGGCCGTACGAGGAGGGAGGCGGTGCCTCACACGCGGTAGGGCTATGAGCTGGGGACGCGACGGAAGGGGAGGTGGTGTGGCTCAGGCTGTTGTGGGCTTCTCGCGCGGTGGACGCCGCAGGTGGTGGTCGGCCTGCAGAGGGGGCGGAGGAGCTCCGCCGGTGGGAAGCAGGTAGCGGCCCGCGTGCGCAGGGCTGGTGGGTGATGTCGGCCGCGGCGGAGGAAGACAGGGGGGCGGTAGCGGGCGACTGCAGCTCCTCCTCTTTATTATTTTTATTTTTTTATTTTTTTGTGAGTTTTTTTGATTAACTTTATTGATTTTTTTTCTTAACTAGAGAATAAAGAAAAGAAAAATGAAGGTGGGAAGATACTTTGGTGGTAAAGGTGGTGGTATTATGGTGAAGGTGATGGTGAGAACAATGTGATAAAAAATAAGAAAACAAAATATGAGATAAAATAAAATAACAAGAGAACTGAGGAGGAATACTTACCTGATTCTTCGTCGGATTTGCGGAGCAGCTACGCTGAACTCCTGTCGTCGCCTCAATCCGATTGGCGAAATAAAAATCGGATAAGCTGTGCGAGCTCGATGGGGAACTCATGACGCGGAGCGGAGCTCCGTGGATCTCGCCTGAAGGAGGTCGTCGCTTGAGGAAGATGCCTCGCCGTTGTCACCAACAAAACACTCCAATCTCTCTCCTTTTTCTATTAGAATGGCGGATAGGGAAAATTTGTGGATGTGGAGATGAATATAAAGAGAAGAGAAAGGGAGGTTAGGTAGATGGTGGAGTTGAATGGGAGGTTATATTATTGGTGGAGTTGAATGGGAGGTTGATGAAGAATGTGGGGTGGAATGGGAGTTGGTGGTAGAGTAGAAGTTATTGTAGAGAATGGAGAAAAATAAAAGGAAAATAAAATAGGCTACCTTAAATACAATAAAACAAAAGAGAAGAAAAAGAGTAGGGAATTTACAAAATAAGACAAACACTATGTACATTTTTTTTGCTTTTCTAATTTTATTTTTTTATATTTTTAATAAAAGATATTTACAAAAAAATACATTAAAATACTAGAAATAAAATACAACACAAACTTGATTTTTTTTGGATTTTTAGTGATTAAGAATAAATCAATAAATAATGGGAAAACAAAAAATATGTACAATATATACAATGTACACCGAGGTCCCAAAATCCAACTTTTGCAAATGAGCTCCGATTTTAATGAAACCACTTCCGTTGGATAGATAATTTTCTAACTTGAACTTTAAAAGTGAGTTTGGCGAATTTGGAGTTCATATGGAGCGGGAATTTGGCCTGGAAGTTGGACTTTATAGTTTTTTTATCTTTGGGATCCAGGAGCATTTATTTGACGTAAAATTTATTGTATATTTTTGTATTTTTATATACATTTTTATGAACAAGTTAGAGAAAGAATTAGCCAAAGAGGAGGTGAAATGAAATTATTAAAAATACATGAAATTTTGGACTGTTTACATGTGAAAAACTCCTTTAATTTTGCAGCTTTTTATTGTTAATTTATTTTGTACAATCTAATATACATTAATTAGTGTGTTTTATTTACAAGAGTCATTTTGTTAATTTATTGATTTTATGGATATTTCTTAGGGATTTTACTTGAGGATTTTGCTAAGATCAAGATATTGAGATGATGAATCATGGAATCATCACCCCCTATACTTAAACTTTGCTAGTCCTCGAGCAAATAAAGAATGAATAAGTTGGAATATCCCCTGACTGTGCATGTGAATACAAGACTTGATCCGTTCAAGAACTCTCGGTTTTAGAGATCCTAAAATTCAAAGTTTAACCAAGCTCTAGTCAAAAGGTATCCAATTTCCCTAATCATCAGACTCTCTCTGTGTACATATATAGTAGGGATATGACTTAAGTGTGGACTGCAGTTTCAAGAGTAGAGTAGCAATATCACCCAAGGTTCTAGTCCAAGAGACTCTCCTAAGAACCCAATCCTCAACACTAGGGAATAAATCATTTCTTGCATCCAATCCACCGTCTCTTTAGTTGTCAGTCTTAAAAGTGTAGATCGAAGGCCAAATGATGGAGGGCATAGGATTGTATCATTTCTTCTCTCCCTCTCATTGGAACAAGGATTCTCTCTAGCGCCTTATTACTCAGCATATTTTTTTGGTGTTGATCGGTGCGTCCGTTAAGAGAAGTTGGAGTCGTCTGCACTTGTTTTCTTGGGAGTACACCGAGGTGTGTCTTTTTAGAGTACATATCGTACCTTCTACACCCAGACTTGTAGCATTTACGATGCAGAGCCCTTTTTTGGTGCAAGCCCGACTCCTGGTCCTAATAGCGGTGGCCCAAGTGGACACTTTGAAAATGTTTTGGAGCGCTCGCCTTTGGTGGAAGCTCTTTGGTATTTGACTTTGTGGAATGATAGCTTTTCTTTAACATTGCATTGCTTTTTAATATTTTGGCTAGCTCCACTGCTTTTACCAAGAGTTGGCGCACACCGATCAACATTTTTTCATTTTTTTTCACACCCTGGAACATAGATAAATATCAAGAGATAGTACAAGAACCATATTCTCATACTGGCTAAATGTGCTGACACTCAGGTTTCATGAAGCCTTCATTGATTTTATCCCATCCCCGAGTATCATTAAATCAGGTCCAAACTCAAATCCCTCATCTCAGTTCCTCAAGTGAAATTTCAACTCATCTCATCATAACTGCAGTTGTGTATGTAAGGTGCTGATCATATTCTTAAGGTTGAGACTAAGTATGCAATATAAGATACAAATCTTTCAAACTAGGAAAATGTGAATAATTAAGTCAAAGACCCTAATGACTAAAGCTGGTTAACTCAAAATCTCAAGACATCATAAACCAAGTGTTCTTGAACATTACTAGTCTTGTGTGAAAGTGTAAGTGTCAGGTATTAAACTAACTTATTAGTTAGTTTTTTAGTTTTTTTTTGTCGTTGTTTTTTTATTCTAAAAAGAAAGAAAGATTTTTTTGAAAAAGTTTTTTTGAAAAGAAGATTTTTTTGAAAAAGAATTTTTGTTTTTTAGAAAACATTTTTTTGAAAAATAATGGGAAGAATTTTTTTGAAAAAGATTTTTGTGTTTTTTTTCAAAAGTTTTTTTTGAAAAAGAAAGGTAAATAAGAAAGGATACACATTTTTTTCGGAAAAGTTTTTTTTGAAAATAAAGAGGAAGAAAAACATTTTTAAAAATAGATTTTTTTTGTTTTTTTGTTATACCTCTTATTTACAACATTTTACCCATAACCCCTTATTTTAATTACAAACAAGTCAAAGTACGAGCTATAGGTAAAGTATATATGTAATATATACAAACCCCCATGCTTAGCATTTGCTATGTCCTCACGGCACTAGGTGACAAAAAGCCATAGCTCGTACTAAGTATAAGTGGGTGCAAAGAATAGAAGTGAAAAAGAAAATAAGAGTGTGGATAATACACAACGGGCATCGACCCCCCTATACTTAGGCTCTGGTCAGTCTAAGTATTGGAAAAAACACAAGAATGGGGGACCGATGAGGATGTGAAAGAATATACAAAAAGAAAATAAAAGAAGAGATATAGCAACTCGGGTCACTCACCCCATATACTTAGGATCTAGTCATCCTAAGTATAGCCACAAAATGAAAACGATACGGAACTGGGGCGAGTGATGTGAATCACGGGGGAGGGAGGAGAATAAAGGAAGGAAAATATGTACAAGGAGGAGTAAGAATATACAAGGATCAAGAAGGTTTGTGACAGACCTTCTTGCGGGAGCGAGGGGGGTGGATAGTATACATATGTGTCGCTATTAGAATCATCCTCAGAAGAATAATAGTGAGGTGTAGGGAACGTCCAACGAGGGTCGACACACGGCTGCTTGCTCAAATATGGCTTCAAGACAGTCGAACTGAGCTCACTCATGTAGATCACCTCATCTAGACCTGATGAGGATTCCTTAGAAATTTCCTTCTCTGGTAAGTCGAAGGCAACTTTCTTAGCCGGTTTTCTAGAACCTGAAGCATCAAGAGGAAGAGGAGATTGATACGTCTTAAGGAGTTTGGGAAAACACCTCAAGGAATCAATACCCTTCTTCTTCTTACCAGATGACCGACTAGAGGATGGAGCAACCGATTTATCAAGATTGGCCAATTTGGTCCAATTGCCTCTTTCGGTGTATGTCTTGGATGTAGTGAGTGTGAGGTGCTGACCAGAGGTCCATCATCAGATGAGTCACCATATGCATTGTAATACTCCTGCAGGGTCAGCACACGTCTCTGGTAGGGCATAGTGTTCTCCGTTGGCTTGGCATTGATTGGCTCAAGAGTCGGATCATCTAAATAATCAAGGAAATCAGTAATGATCATGTCCGACTCCGTGACATCTTCTGATTGTGAGTCCTCTCGAGAAGCTGTCACGGTGGTGATAATGCAAGCAGTGGGTGGTGTGGAGGTGTGGGGAGTCTCTGAACCAATGATCACCTGGACAGTCGGTATCGCATGTGTAGTAGAGAGACATGACTCAACTGTCTCTCGAAGGTCACGACTGTTTGCGGCTTTACGGGTTACCTTGGAATATCGTGTGTCCTCAAAGATCGGGTGAGGTCGGAGTGCTCCCAATGTAGAGAAATCGATCTCCCAAGTCTCACAATCTATAGTTGCCTTAGCCAAGGCTAAGAACAGCTTCCCAAGAATGATCGGAGACTGGGTGAACTCTCCTCGGTGCTTAATGTCAATGATCGTGAAGTCTATCTCCAGTAGAGCACCTTGGAAAGTAACGATGACTGAAACGGTTCCTCTCGACCGTTTAATGGACTGATCTGCTAATTGAATGTTCTCTCTTGACTTCTTGGCAGATCCGAGTTTGAGCTTGGCAAACACAGAGGTCGGGAGGATATTAATCGGTGAGTCATCATCGATTCTTGCATGAGTGAATGTGGTATCTTTGATTTCACAATCAAATCTAGGCAACCGATTTACTCTGCGGATCTTATTTTTTTCTCCCTATCATCAAAGATGTGGCCATAGACACTATATGTCTCTCAGTCCTTGTTCTCTTATTGCCCGACTTATTAGGCATCAATTTACTTCTCACAAATCTTTTAAGGTCGGGAAAGTGTTCAATGGCCATTATTAAGGGAAGCTCAAAAATCAACTCTCTATCAAGTGCTTCCCTAACTGCAGGATCCAATTTTTGTAAGTCTTTTTCATTTTCAATTTTTATGGTATTTTCTGGTTTTTCCATTTTTTTGGTCTTTTTGATAGATGAAGGAGGACTAGGAGAATGTACAGACTCTGGTTTGGAGGGAAAGCGGTTAGTAGAAGAGGGAGGTAGAAGGGACTCCAGCTGTACATGACGTGCGGTCAATCCGGTATCTTCCAGGTTTTCAAGATTCAATCCGCGAAATCCATGATCCACATTCATACCCGGAGTCTTGATCGGTCTACAAATGTCATCCTCCAATAAGTTCTCATTACACCTCATGAGAGAAGTCTGCACTATTGGAGGATACTGCTGAGAACTCGGGCTCTTATACTCAACACACCTTGACTTAGGCGCGTAATACTGGGTTGAGTATAGCCCATCTGTATGGAAGATGTTGGTTGGAGCCTCATAAGGTAAACATGGGGTCTCTAAATCGGTCCCATGAATCCAATCCCATGTATATTTTGGCTCTCGGAATGGGTGATATGAAGGTTGGTCAATGTGGGCTCTATCACTCAGGTCAATCAAGTCAGGAAGATCATGTAGTACAGGCCTCTCCACTCGGTTTGTCTGGTCGACCATATTGTACCCTAAGGTTAAGTCAGGATGTGTATAGGTCAATCGTTGTTCAGTCCCAACTCGAGGTGAGAATGAGGTATGTGGGGTCAACTGATTCTGCCAGTCATTCATCTTAGCAGTCGCTTGCTCTTTGATTGGTTCCTTCATTCCAGCAAGTGGACGCGAATATGGTGAGTCAATCCAGGGTGGATGTAGGTCAGGGGTGTAAGAATGTGGAGTAGGTGAGAAGGACGAAGAAGTGAAGAAGTCTGTCGAAGTTCTGACTTCACGGTCGGGGTGTGGGTATGAGGAGGAATAAGAGGGTGGAGATGATCGGAATATGGTCGAAGAAGAATGACGTGGATGTGATGACCAATATTCTGACATCTTGGAAGGGAAATGGGAGAATGAAGTGGATCGAGGAAGAAAGCGTGCAAGTGCACCGAATAACACACAAAACAATCAAACACAAAAGCAAACCCTCAATTTCACCAACTCAACACGTGACGGTCGTAAAGGTCCGACCGAATTATCTGGTCAATTTTAGTTGGTGATTGATGAACCTCAGTTTCATCATCTTTATTTTCTATAATTAACCCCCTTACTTAAAGTTTTGTCAATAAAACCCAGTTAATGTTTTGCAATTAACAGAGTCCTAAATAAATTAAAAATCACAAAAAATGGCAAAACTAAAATCCGTGGTATTTTTAGCCTTAAAAATACCCTTAAAAATATTTCGAGCCTTCCTTTGATCTCATCTCCAATTTTGGTCAACATGAAACTTGTAGATCTCATTGAGATCTACAACTTTCATGTTTTGAGTTTTCTCAAATTCGGCCATCTTGACCTTCATATTTCAATTTTACCCTCTGAATAATCTGATTGGGCCACGTGGCCCAATCTGGGTGAGCCACGTGGCCCGCCTCTCTTGTCGCTTCCGCCTTCTCTCCTAGCCGTCAGATCTCCTACAGATCCAACGGTTCCGCCTTCTCCACGTGTGCCTCAATCCTCAGCCGTTGATCTTTCTCCGCCTCCAATCCGCACCACTCGTTCGCGCCTTAAGCTTAGCGCGCCACGTGGCGCATCATAGACCGCTTGATGGCGCCCCAGATCCTCTATCTTGGCCGTTCACATCACCCAAGTGCCCAACCCTTCGATCAAACGCCTCTTTCGCATCTCGTCCGTCCTCTACCGCTGCTGCCTCACCACGACACGTGGAACGCTCTAGACGCTCCGATCCCGCGAGCCGCGATCTAATCCAAGCCGCTTCTTAGCGCCACGCTCCCGACCGTTGGATCACAAGATCCAACGGCCAGGGCCTCGTCTTCCTCCTCCCGCAAGCTTCGCCCGAGCCCCACGCCTCGCAGACTACCTCCGCCCTTCTATTTTTAGCCGCCTCAACTCACCACCTCTCCTCTCCCTAACCGTCCCACTACGCTCCCCATTCCTCCATGATTCTCGCGCATATCTCCACTAAACTCGATCCATTTCCAGTCGCCCGATGCGCGCCCTTGAAACCCGCGACTCCACTCATCAACTCCGCCATCACCACCTTTAAATACCACGCCTCCGCCCCACTTCACCCTCGTCCATCGACCAAGGGGCAGAGGCCCAGCCCTCCAGCTCCTCCCTGTGACAGGGGGAGGAGCTCGGATCGAGCGACGACGACTTTCTTCCCCGATGAGACCCGTCGACCTTTAGGCGGCGCTGCGGTGGCTCCACGCCCTGCCCGAGCTCGCTGGCACGGCCGGCTAGTACGTGCGACGACCCGAGCTTCCTCTCCGATGCCCAGCCCAGGCCAACACCTCCATCTCCGGCCAGGTAAGTCCTCTGATCTTCGGTGAATTTTTCTTTAATTTTCTCTTAATTAAGTAGATAGATCTTCCCCTCATCGACCCTAATGGCTGAATCCACAAGCTCCACCATCGTCCCATCATTCACGCCAGCTACCCCGATCATCACCTTCCTCCGTCACGACCTCCCTCATCCCAGGCATTCTTCTCTGCCGGAGGCGGAGGAGAACACACTAAGGACTCCATTTCTCCGCCCCTCTCAGTCCTCCATTCTTCTCGCATCACACACACACACACACACCGCTAACCACTTTTGCAGGTTTACATCCGTCATTGGCCAGACCTCGGGCGGAGCTGAGTTCTAGAGCTCCGCCTCCGGCGACCAAGTATCGATCGAGCTTCCCAGGTGCTCCCGCGTCTTCTCCGACCTCGGACCTGCATCGTCCGGCCTATAGCGATCGTCCCCGAGCTACACCGAGCATGGCAAGGCGCGGAGGAGCTCCAGGCCTCACGCCGGAGTCCCAATCACGCCGCCAGCCATCGAGGAGGAAGGAGAAGCAGCCACCGTTAGATCTCGCCCCACGGCGGAGATCCAACGGTCCTGGAAGTGCCATGTCGACCGTCCCGGAGCGCGGAGGCTCGGTGGGACCGAGCCTTGCTTGAGGCAACCTCGAGCCACCACGTGGCCCGAGCCACCTGCAACGGCTGTCCGAAGCAGCGCCGAACCTCGCCCCCACCCGAGCCTGATCTCACGTGCCTCAGGCACGTGGGATCTGGGCTTTTTGCATCGGCGCCCTCGTACCTTCCGGAAATTACATCCAGGTCCTGATCCACGTGGCCGTCCCCGAGCCCACGCCGAGCCTCATCGTCACCAAGCCTGGAGGCTCGTGTATCCCGAGCCAACCCGAAGCAGCAGCGAGCCTCTACCAGGCCCGAGCCGCCCGCCGAGCCTAGATAGCGCGTGCGTGGCACATGCTTCCTGAGTTATTTGCAGAGTCGCCACGAAGTTCGTCAAAATTGCAAACAATTCCTGAGCACGTGCAGCACCTGCGCGGCTGGGGTTATTTGCACTCATACCCTTGCGGGTTTCAATAATTGCAAATATGCCCCCGCGCGTATGGTTTATTTACAGGGAAGGCCCCACACTTACTTTTATTACATTTTAGTCTTTCCCAGGGACTGGTTTGTAGATATCTTTTTATGTTTTCTTTCATTTATGCCCTTGCCTTTGATCTTGCATATCTTGAGCCTCGTAAGTCCGATTGAGGTGATTTCAGTTTCATTTCGAAGATCTTTTCGTCATCTTTATTATGGCATGCTTAGATTCTCACTTTGACACTTCGATCTGTAATGCTCTATATTGGTCAATAAAGTGTCCTGATTTCCTTGTTTCTCATGCATGCTTGCTATATAAATGGAAATTGCTTCATTATCTGATTCTGTTCAACTCGTACATTTTATGGCTTTAGTAATGATCATTTCAGGCATAATATTTCCATCGCATCTCATGGCATTTATTTGCATGATAAAAATGATAAAAAAAATTGCATGTTTATTCTTAATGCATTTTTGTGTCCCCTTGCCCTTCATGCATAATTTGACCTATATTGTCTCTTATTCAACACTTAGTTAAATAAATAGAAATCCGATTAATACGAGAGAAGCGCGTGTCCCTGAGTTCGACCTTGGTTTCTTGCCAAGTAAAATAAAAAATATATACGACCATCTCATTTTGATATTTACATATCTAAATGAGATGGTCTTTGACGAGTCCATCTCGGCCCGGCTGCGATGACATTATCAAGTGCTAAAAACACTTTCTTAAAGGGCCGATTTTGTGGCTCGTCAGTGATAAATACAATCTTGGAAAGATTAACGAGCTGTTAGGTGCCCGTATTTTCCTACAGACTGGTCCGGTTCTTACGACTAGTTGGACCTACTTTCAGGCTTTCAGCCAGTATAGGTGTAAGTACGGACCGTATAAATACAGCTACCCGTTCCTTGAGAACTAAGGCATCCTTTAAACCTCCCACTTTGCTAAAGAATTCCAAACTGTTTATCAGCTACCTGCAGATCCTCACTGAAGAGTAGCTAATCGTCTAAAATAAAGAACCAGTAGTAAGTAAGAAATCCATGCTTGGCTCTATCCTAGGGTCGTCTCTCTCTCACTTGCAAGTAAAACAAACAATGAGGGCTGCACTCTCCCAAAACAAGTGTTAGTTTTAGTCAATTTTTTGGTCAACTCTGATTAGCAGTCCCAATTTTAAGTTTGGTTATCACTTGATTAGTCCACCAAACAAAGCACGCCTAACGATCAGTCCCGATTTCCTTTTAACCTAAGTTTCAAAAACCAAGGGGAAGGGAGTCGAGAAAAAATGATGCAAATAGTGAAATCAATGATGCATGCTCAGTTCAGAAGACTTACAGTGATCCTCGCGCTCTACATGCGGGATGCAAGGCAAAATTGAATTTTATACTAGATGAGATGCAAACGAGAAAACCGTTCCTAGACAGGCAGTTCTATTAGCGAGTGATGAACAAGTTAAATTTGACTAATAGCCCTGCAGTCTAAGTGTGTCTCGTTAAGAGTGATGTGTGGTCCTAAAAAATTATGAGCACAAGCAATAAAATATTCTAATAAAAATATGCTCTAAGAGCCATGAGTACAAGTCCTATTTTACGTCAAGCAACCACACGGCCACAAGCGGGTCCAATGTCCAATCCTGATACAAGTGCGGGCTCTCAAACAAGAGCCGTTGTAAAGGGCGAATTACTTAAATTATTACAACACGATAATTACGAAAAAATTCTCTCAAAAATAAATTAAAAATTCCTTGATCTTCAGCAGTCGGCGCGCGTCACGTCCATCGACCTCTGATGCACTCCAAGTCCACCGGGCCCTCACAAGGAAAACAAAATTTATGTTAGAGAGACTAACAATAAAATATATACAAAAATGAGAAGAAAAATAATTGCAAAAAATGGAATAAATTACAAGTGGCTCGGGGTCAGACTACCCGAGTAAATGAAAATATAAATCCAATTTTTAAATTAATCCCTAAGCCGTTTGCATCCCCGACAACAGCTCCATCAGATGAGTCACTAAATACGTGGTTTAATTTGGGTACGTTGTAGTACGTGTACTTAGCGAATCAGTCAGAACCGAGAGAAGATCTCCGTGAAGAGTGTCTCGGCTTAATTTATATCCCGGGCAAGTCCGGGGTCGAACACAGGGAGGCAAAGGAATAACTTGAGGTCAATTCAAAAATTAAGATTTAGATTTCCAGTGCGATTTTTTTATTTTTTTATGCAAAAATAAATGCAAATGCAAATGCAAGTGAATTATGCTACTAAGAAAATGCATAACTTAGCCAAATTACTTTTAATGTCAAATCAGTTGAATTTAGCTAAATTTTATTTTTCCAGTAAACTTAATCCAATGATGAATGCAACATATTTTTTTGGAATTTTCAGGGTTAAAATGCAACAATAAAAATGCCCACTTTTTATGGATTTTTTCGCAATTTTTCACACAAACAATAAGCACAAATTATGAAAAAATTACTGGAATATAAACATGACAGAAGGAAGCTACAATAATATTTTTGGATTTTTTTTGACAAATTATGAAAATTTTATGAATTTTTTAGTGAAAACAGAGTGATAGTGAGTAATTAATTTCTAATAAATCCACAATTACAAATTAATCAAAGTGCGAATTATGTCGAAAAGATATTTAGATGTTCAAATCAGGAGAGTTGAAATTTTGCGAAAAGGATGTATATGAATTTAATTGAAAATCAAATACAAAAATCACTCTATGATTTATTCCAAGCACA